>PVJA010001408.1:0-127951 GCA_004027025.1 Myocastor coypus | reverse complement strand
TTTTCCCTCATCACCCTCCCTCCCTTCATCCCTCTTCCCCTCCTCATTTACAAGAGCTAAGAAATACTGTTCTTTCTGAAGAAGTAAAGATTTGTAGTTATTAAAACCAATTAAATATGAATCAGGAAGTATAAGCATGATTTTCTAAAATCCTTGTCTTTGTTTTTATCCTGGAAGTTTTAACTCACCAAATAAGTGATTACTGAATAGAATGTAGAAAATTTAGGGTAGAGTTGGTTCTGTTCCTGTAGCAGAATCTGAGTGAAATTGTTTCTGCAAAGCTAATAGGAGTAAATCAGACTTTACTGTTTGTTAAATTTTGTTTTGTTAGATGCCATTTAAATGATTGGCACAAGGATTCACTCTTGAGTAGCATTTCATTCTGTTCTGACACCTGAATGATTCTAGTGGGATTTAGCAATATTTTAGTAAACTTCTTTGGCATTTTTTTTTAAGTTAGCTTTTGACTACTTTGACTTTTCAAATGTATGGCATGTTTGCAAATTAAACTGAAAATTGGTTTTGGCAGAACCAGTAAGACAGAGCTTGTGAGACACATTTGACTGATAATAAACATAGTAAATGCTGCCTGTTATGTATACAATCAAAGCCCTTTCCTCATGCTCCAAATTTCGTGTATATTTCTGGGCCTTAAGAGTTGATGATTTTATTTATGATTTTGTAGATTGTTATTTATGTATGAAACAAAGTAGGAAACTATTAAAATGGATTGTGTTTACAAAGTACTTAAATGTGTCACATTTGTTGAATGTAAACATTGTTAATGGACACTTATGTAATACTTGAGACAAAATCACAGCATCACGTATGTCAGTACAAAAATAAAGCTGTTTTGATGATAAAAAAAAAAAAGGAAGGAGTCACCAAGTTGAGGAGGACAGAAGAGAGAGTGGGGAAAGACGTGTGTACGCATGTGAGCCTGCTGGCTTGGAAAATGTACTGTGCATCTCTCCTGGTCTGTGGAAAGGAGCACGTAATGCTTCATTTGTTTCGCCTCCTTTTTTCCATTCTATTTCCTTTTTCTCTTCTTATTTTCTTATACATTTTTTCCCTTTTTTCTTTCTTCTTCCAATTTTACATGTATATATCTGGTATTATGAACAACTGATTTGAAGACAATGCTATACATTACAAAAATACTGTGAAATTCCTAATATCTTGTTTAGTGAAATTCTGTATCATTTCTAATTTTTCTGTTTTAGTACTGTGTTGTACTCTCTTTAAAAATATATATATATTTTGGCTTGGCATGTGTTGCTGGGGATTGAGCCATGGTCCCTGCACTTGCCTCAGAGGGCACTTTAGCCACTGAGTTATCTTGCCATCACCAAAAAATAAAAAATAAAAGCCGATGGCCTGAAACACCTCAGTGTCTGCCTCACAGCCCGCCCTGACTAGCAGGGGCCTTACCTGTTATTCTCTCTAGTGAGCACCCATTGGGCCACACCCCACCACCTGATGCTCACCATTTTGTCAGCTTCAAACTTTATTGCCCCAAATCAAGGACCCAAGAGATACTGGCAGCTGGTTATAGCTCAAAATGAATTTAAACACTAAAACTCAAGCATGTTTTTTCCCCATCCCTCATTTCTACTGAGACCATACTTATCCTAACTTGCTATATAAGTTGAAAGGGTCTATCTTTCTGCACATTTCTCAGACTACAATGCCCTGGTGCTAGGAATGAGAAAGTTATATGGTGATTTGGTAACACAACAAGATGACGACAATGTGCTGGCTAAGTAGTTCAGCATATTAAAGCACTTGCAAGCAGGTGCACAGGCCAGGGGTTTGATCCCCAGGCCTGCAATGTCAGCTCTGCCCCTGTGGCATGCTGAGATGATAATTGAGACTGGGCGTGGTGATGTGCACCTGTAATCCCAGCTCTTGGGAGACTATAAACAGGCAGATCATCATGAGCCCAATCTAGTAGCGAGACCCTCCACACCCTATAGGCACTTCCCTAAAAAATACAGAAAAAAAAAAATGGAAGTGAGATCTTATTCAGCTTTATGTCACTGGGATCATACTTCCTTATAAACTATGTTTAACTTTAAAATATCAGTTAGAAGTGTTGAGAAATCACATGTTTTGTTCTGCTCCTATTTTTTTCTCCCCTTCACGCTACACACACACACACACACACACACACACACACACACACTTAACTTGAAAACACTCTGGGTCAGAAAGCCTGCATAAACTAAAGCATTATTTTCCTGTAGTCTAAGAAATAGATTCTAGTCTGAATTCTAAGAAAAACATTCTATAAAAATATAGAAGACGCAATCTACTTGCCATTGTAGTCGCTGAAATCATGAGACTTGGGAGATAGATTACGGACATGAAGTGCTGGGAGCACATACAGTAAAGAGCTTTTTTGACGATATTTCATTCAGCATCAAAGAAGATCAATACTATTTCCACTGAAAACCAAGAATATCAACAAATTTGGATTCCATGGGATAATTGCTTAGGAAAGCAGCAACAACAATCACAAAAAGTTTCTAAAAGATCAATAATGATGAATTTATTCGTTAACTGCTTGCTGTAGCTCTGGGAAAGAATGCTTGGAATCTGTACTTGAGAACAACTTAGAATTATCCCAATACTACAAAAATAAGAAATGGGTGTAAAAATGAAATTTTTAGCACACCACAAGAATAATATAGGTATATGCACAAGCACAAACATTAATAGATCGTGAGTTTAGCTGCTTTTCTTCCACATAAAATACCACTTTAAGGGTCAGTGAGATAGCTCAGTGTACCAAGCACCTGAATACACAAGTGCTGGGTTTGGAATTCAGTGCCTGGCACCACGCTCTGCACTGGCCCTGTCCCCCAGGCATGCTGAGCTGGCCACCGAGACCGGGCATGGTGGTGCACACCTATAATCCCAGCACTGGGGAGGCTGACAACAGGTGGATCACTGCAAAGCAAGACTCTGTACTAAATACATAAAAAGACCGCTTCTAGCAATTTAATAATGTAAAAGGAAAATTAATGATGTCTGAACACAAAAATTTTAAGCAGGAACCCAAAATTACATGGAAAGTACTGTTTTACTTTGCTATGAAAATATTAACTTGCAAATACCAAACAGGAAAGATTATTGAAAAGAAAGAAGAAGCCGGGCATGGTGGCGCACGCCTGTAATCCCAGCACTCGGGAGGCTGAGGCAGGAGGATCGGTGCGAGTTCGAGACCAGCCTGGGCTACAACAGTGAGCTCAAGGCCAGCCTGAACTGCATAGCGAGACCCTGTCTCAAAAAGACAAAAAAAAAAAGAAAAGAAAAGAAAGAAGACAAAAGGAAGGATAGGAAAGGTAAGAGGGGAAAAGTTATCAGATAAAATAATTTCAACTCAAATCTTCCCTAGCCACCCAAGAAAACATTATTATCTACCTAGGCACTGTGCTTGCCACTAAAGACATGAATCAGTTTAGAACAAAATCCACCTGTTGGTTCACTTTAAATGTTTTGGAGTTTCGCATGGTACCAAAGCAACACACAATCATTACAAACCGTGCTTTGCATTTTAAATTTTCACTTTTGACCTTTCCCGGGCTAGCAATATGTAGTCTAACATTGTCATGATATCCTGGGTGGCAGCAGCAGGGCCACCGCCTCTGGTCATCCACACCATCATGAAGGTTAATGACACACGCGCTCGGCGCATGATATTGTCCAGTTAGGATGCTTGGTAGGTTAGTTATAGTCAGTGCTTTTTCAGCTTACACTAGTTTCAAGTTTTGGTAGGCTGATAAGGCTGCACCTCTCCATTAAATCAAGGAATATCTGTATGCAAGGAAGACAACTACAAGGAAACATATAAAGAGCTATAATTCAGGTTTAAACAAAGAGTTACCAACTCCACTGGGAGATTTTTAAATGGAGATGGCATTTTAACTGGACTGCAGAAAGCTGGCTGAAAGGTGTGGAAGTCACATAATTATTTTCTAAATATAAACTTAATTCCTAAGAAAAATTCCGGGCCAGCCATGCCAGCCCCACCCCCAGGATGCACTGAGATGGCAATTGAGTCTGGGCATGGTGGCCCACACACCTGTAATCCCAGCTCTTGGGAGGCTTTAAACAGGCAGATTACCGTGCGTCTGATCTAGTAGTGAGATCCTGAACACCATGTAGATCCTTCCCTAAAAAGTACAAAAAAAGAAAAATGAAAAATTCCATTCTCCTTGATCCTTTTACTAACATCACTACCAGGGGCTTTCGGGTTAGCTTAGTGGTTTAACCTTCTGCGTGGGAAATCCCAGCCAGGTATAAATAAGGGATAGCAGTTCGATCCCCACACCCACCACAAGGCAGCCTGAGCCAGCCAAAAAAAAAAACCCTCCTCCACTAACATCACTACCAACTCCATGCTTATCTGCCCTTAGGGGTTTTGCAAAAGGAATAATATAATACAGGACACATTTTATAATAGTACTTTATAATGAAACACCTAAGAATGATATATAAGAAATGCAGGAAATCTATCCACACACATAAACCCTAAAGACTCCAGATGAGGGCCTAGATCCTAATATCCTACATGAGTCCAGATGAAAACCTAGAGCTCATAACAGTGCCTCCCAACTGGAGGTCTAGAGTCCACAGCAAAGTCTTATGTGGGTCTGTGTCACAGATCTGTGCTGGAAAGGCCCAAAGGCCAGTAGTGGTAGCTAGGAAATTGGCCAGAAGGATGAAGGATTTGTGCTAGCAGACTGAGGGATCTGAACTGGAACTAAGAAGCAACACTCAAGGCGTACACCAGAGCTCTCCAAAAAGTACCACAGCCATCCTCAGCAAGTGAGTTGAGAATGGTCGTGAGCTCCTCTAGTGATGAGAAAAGCCAAGTTCCCTTCAGGAAAGCCAATACAACAAGCTTCTCCATGAGACTGAGCAGTGCACCATGTTCTGGACCAAAGCTTCTCCAAAGTTCACCAGAAAAGCCAGCATGACAAGGTCCTCCAGGAGAACAGCCCAAGAGAACTAACAGCTTCAAACAGTTCTAACAGCTTCTCCAAACAGCATCCCTAACAATGTTTTGGCTGCTTCTCCTGTTCTGCCTTTATCCTTCTGGCATCAACCCTCAGCTGGGCCTCTAGCACCCAGCATGATGCTATTTTATTTCAGATGGGTGTAGTAAGTTAAGCACCTATTAGAAATCCAGAGGGCCTGGCAGAATGGCTCAGTGGTCTAAAGCTCCTGCTTAAGAAAGCTTAGGCGGCTGCAGGGACCACGGTTCGATCCCTGGTACCACATGCTGCACCAGCCCTGCCCTCAGGGCAGGCTGAGCTGGCCATAAAAATAAACAAATAAACAAACAAAAGTTCTGAAACAAGAAAAAAAAATTAGAAAGCAATCCACTACACTGCCCAAGCCATGAACCATGTCTTTATGCTATTAATTGTACCACACTTATGACCCATCTTTCTAGAAAGCAGCCCCTTGAAAGATGTTGCAAGACAAAGTGGAAGCTTGATGGTTCATACACACCATAAAATAAAAAGATTTTGAGTTTCTTGCAACAAGACCATAGAGAATTTGTTTTCTCATACCCTCTGGAATCAAATAGAAGATGATAACAAAAAGCCAAAATTTATCACAAGCTCAGTAGGCAAGCAAGAAATCTTCTGAGATTGATACAATAGTTAAAGACCATAGGCATACAAGCTATATGAATGGCTTGTCAAGCACAAATTTGGCCTCTATGATACCCATTGCCTCTAGAACACACTACCACAGTCTTTACTTTTCCCTGTTCCATCTTGGCTCAACCTGCATTTCACCTATGGAGGCAAAGAATTGTATTTCCCTATCTTCCTTGTAGATAGAGTTGGCAACAAAATATGATTCAAATAAATAAATGCTCTCAGGAAATATTTTAAAGTCTGTAGTCTTACTGATAGGAACTCATTTTATTTTTTTCTTCCTGTCTTGTTGTAAAATAACAAGCTTGTAACTTTCTTGCTTATCAGAATCTACAGGCGGTAAGCTTTCCAGATTCTGGATAGCAAAGAGCAGAAAAAAGAACTAAGACCAAAACTCACATTTCTGCTAAGTTATATGTGTTAAATGTAGCTCACTGAGGAAACATGAGCTGCTATGGATTTTAAAACATTACTAGAGAGAGAGAGAGAGAGAGAGAGAGAGAGAGATATCTTTATTAATACACAAAACAGAAGCACATTGCAAGGAAAATGTTTTATCATTTCAATCTGCCCGACTTACTTGCCTTGCAGAATAAAACATCAATAATTCAGAAGTGCAAAATCTATATTTTTCAATCTAAAATTAGATTATCAGAGACAAAAACCTGAGACAAAAGGCCCATATGTTGAGTACATAAAATGAAGGCTTAAAAGTAGTTCATAAGTATGTACTAGAATTAAAAGAAAATATATTTTAAAATATGTTCCAATAATTTTAAATGTGTTACCAATCAATGAACACATTACATATCTAAATATAGAAATAAAAATGGTAAAATAAGACAGAAATGTTAAGATTAAAAGTGCCATGGCCACTCAATGGCTGCTCAGCCTAGCAGCACCAAAGTGCTTTGGCATGAGTGACCTGTTCTGAAAGAAATTTCTGGATCAGTTCTTGTAACTGTTTCTAAAGTGATCTATCTAATAAGAGGGTAATAATGATGAATATATTATGTATGGTTATCCTAAAATTACTTACAGAGAGTATGATATACCAGCATTTAATTGCCTAGACAGTATTAGCATATACAGTATATAATACCTTTCTTTTCAATTAACTAAGAGAAATTAGTCATATAACTATATGAACAGCCTTTCATATATCTTTTTTCTTTTGCTCTTCCTTCTTTTCTCGATTCTTCAATCCCAGTCTCTTTCCTTTTGAAATTTCTTCCTATTTGACAAAATATACTATATATTTTGGATCTTATTTACTCATTCAGTTTCTCACACCAGGGAGACAATATGATATTTGTGCATGTGGGGCTAATTTATATCACTTTTGAGTATGCTCTCAAGTTGTATCCAATTACCTATAAAAGTCTCCAATTGCCAAATGAGGTGTTATACACCTGTAATCCCAGAACTTGGGGGCATGAGGCAGGAGGATCACTGTGGGTTCTAGACCAGCTTAGCCTACAAAGTAAGCTGGTTCAGAATGAATTTTTGAATTGTTTTCTTTAATTCTGTGAGGCATGTTACGGGCACTTCGTTTGGGACTGCATGACATCTGTGAACATTTCTTTTATCACTTGTGCTATTTCCTGCCTGTTTATTGACTCCAATCAATCTTATGTTATTCTTCTTTGCCTCATCTAGCAGCTGCTGAATTGATTTTTCTTGGTCTCTTGCTATTTTTAAGAAACTTTTTGAGAATCACTGACACACACAAGCCTGTGTATTGAAGCTCAGATCCTGTCCTCACATTGGCTTGTTCTGCTGCAGATAATTTCAGTGGAATTTCCATTCTCCTGGACATCTGCTTGACTCTGCCTTGTGGATTCCATTTATTTCCTAGGTTGGGCATTCATGGCTTCCAAAACTTTTGTAAGCTTCTATATTTTTTGTCTGAATCTGCTCTAGAGTCACTAAGCATGGTTTTCAGCGTGGATACCATATCCGCAGCTATCTGAGAAATTATTTGTTTGATTTTTTAGAGCCTTGTACAATTGCTTTGTTGTGCAGAGAGGCCATGTGGATGGCTTCTAGATTGTCCTACCTCATTGCTCCATGGACCTTCAATTTGGTGAACTGGATGTCTGGGGTTGCATCTTGTCAAAGAGTCTTCTCATTTCTTTTCTTTTAAGTTGAATTCCTGGGAGGATTTTTATAAATTGCCTATAGTAGGATATTTTATTGCTAGTCTTGAGAACTCTTACAAAATGGTTACTTGTCCAAGTGATCTTCCTGGCATAGCTGGTTTTGAAGATTTGAGCCTGTTACAAGATACTACCTCTTTAATTTGTTAGAGATGAAAAGTTGCTGCCTCTTGGTCCAATATCTGGTTCTTTGACATTATACCACAGTATTTTCTGTAACCCTTAGTCAATTTCAGTCTTAGAACACCAGGAAGAACAGCTACTGAGAACAATTTTGTCACTTTTGGCTCTGGAGGTACCAGCAACCATAATAGTAGAATGAGACACAGCCTTAAAAGTGACAAACTTAGCTAACCATTGATTTAGAATCTTTAACATGTGTCTTTAGGTCTGAATCACTCCTTTCACACAGCAAGGATCATTTGAAAGATGCATTGGACATAGATTGCTACCTTGTTACCAGTTGTTAACATTGGTGGACTCATCAGTCTGAATTATGTTCCATGGTGACAGGTTAATCCTTTCTAACGGTGGTGCCTCTATACTCTCTGCTGTTTACCAATTCATCTAGTTGTAGTGCTAGCTGAAAGGGAAATTCTTGCCACCTTTTCAACTTCAGCCTCTCATAATTTTATGATAAATGTCTGCAATAGCATACCTCTTCAACACTTTACCAACAGAGAGAAAGACATCTTTGCTTTAGCAATTCTGTAAGCTACTACTGACAATGCTTTTTTACAGCAGACACGTTTGAAGTATTGGCCTTCAGTAATTGCTTTTCTATTCATGGTCACAATTTTTTTTTCTTTTTAAAACTCCAAAAGCTGATTCTCCAGTATAGAGTGGTATAGTCTTTAAATTGAAACCATTTTGCACTGTGAAAATACCTCAGTGGTCTAAACATCTGCCTAGGCAAGAGCAAGGACCCAGGTTCAATCTCTGGTACCACACACCACGCTGGCCCCACCCTGAGCACACCGGTCATGAAGATTGGGCATGGTGGCACATGGCTGTAATCCAGCACTGGAGAGGCTGAAGCCAGAGGATCATTACAAGTTCAAGCTGTGTAGTGGCACCCTGTACCAAATACAAAATAAGTAAAAACAAAAAAAGTGAAGCAGTTTTGAAGGTTGCACGTCTTCACTGCATAGCAAATTTTTACATATTATGCAAAGAACTCTTGGACACTGTTGGTCATCTGTGGCCATGAACCTGTGATTTAATGGAGCTTTGTTTTCATTTGTAGTCTTATCATTATCGGTTATCTTGTTTCTAAAAAGTAGTTTGCCAGTTAAATGCTACCAGGTTCTGAATAGCTTGCCTCTCCTTCTAGAATTGGATTTCAGATTCTTCCCACTTCTAATGAAGAATTAAATGAAAATAGCCAAAACAAAACAAAGTGAAAGTTTATTTAAGAAAGAAAAACAAAGAGCAGGAGAGAAATTGGCTCTGCAGAGCCAACTTGACGAAGTGAATAGAAAAGAGGAGGAGAACAAAGCTAACAGTATTTGCTGCATAGTGGGAAGTTATGATGGCACCAGTTCTTCATGCTGTGTTTCTTTCATGTTGTTCAAATCTCAAAGAAACCTGCAAGAAGTTCTACATCCAGTCCTGAGAGACCGTGTTGAGCACCTGCTCCTCCCATTTATGTCAGACCCAAACCATCCTATTCAAAACTTGCTTAAATTCTTGCAGGAAGTCCTTGTGCAGGGCTTTGTGAATTGTGCCGCAGATGCATCCAGGCTCTTGTAGTTAACAGGTTATACCTACTCCCCCAGCCAGCCTTGGCCATGCCCTCATCTCCTACCTCACTAAGGTCTTCTACTTTCTCATCATCAAGACTTCTTCCTTATTCAAGATAGCTCTCCAGTGGTGACTGGTGATTGGTCATGTTGGCCAGAGTGAGCTCATCAACACTGTGATGGACACTGCTGGGAGCTGCAGAAAGCCAGAAAATTGCAAGTGTCCGGTGCAGGAAAGAGGCACAGATGGGGGTGTCACCTAGAGTAATGGGCAAGCCGTGCACAGATTACAATCAGTGTCAAATTCAGATTTAAAGCCTTCGGCTAGATGCAGCTATCAATTAAAGTACATCAACTCTCCTGTCATGATAAGGCCTACCATCACACACAGCTTAATTGTCACCACTCATGACAGCACTTGGGCATGAGTCTGCAAGCATCGACTTATCATGGCTTCTGTGTGGTCCAACCTCTCTGCTAATGAGGGAGGCCACTGCCCAGGGCTAGCATCACTGGCTCAGCTCCACCTCAAATCATGGGGAAGAGGACTTGTATGCAACCTAGATCTACCAAACACACATAATTCACACTTTTATGAAAATCTGATGCTGCTAAAATCTGCCCACAGGCAAAACTTGGACAGTAATGCAAGTCCTGGGTATGGGCTATAAAGGCAAAGAAATTTCACTGGCTCACCCACTGCTCTCCTCCTAATCTGCTATCCAGTTCCTAAGAGGCTACAGAACAGTACAAAAAAATTATTAGATTAACACACAAAACACAGAATGTAACATAAATTGGCATATTTCTTTTGATCAAAATTTAAAATAATTATGTTTCAAATGTAGAAAAATTGATACATTTGACTTCATAAAGCTTAAACATATTTGCTCTTCAGACACTATTTTGAAAGCAGAGACCACAGAAAAGAGAGAATTTGCCCTCTTCATGACTGAGTAGTACTCCCTTATATGAAAAAAATCAGATCACTTTTAATCTATTCTTCGGTTGATAGGCATTCAAGTTGTTTGCAAGATTTAGCTTGAGACATTTCTAGATAAATGCATGCACCTCAAGGCCATACTCAAGTAAAATAAACCAAACACACATGTAAATATTGCAGTGCTTTTCTGGTGTGAGATACTACCAGATGTGTAAACCAAAGCCTATGAAAGGTATTGTAAAATAGGAAGAAATTATTCAAGAAAAAAAGGATACTAGAGAGGAGGAAGAGGAAAAGAAAGAAAAGAGGAAAAATGTCCATACTCTAAAGTGAAATAAATCAAACACACATATTTAAATATCACCTCATTTCTCTGGTGTGAAAAACTGAAAGAGCACATAAGGACCAAAAGATATTGTAGATACTAGGATATAGGAAGACAGTATTCAAATGGAAAGGCAATAGGGATAGAGAAAGGAAAGGGAAAAATGAAAAAAAGAACAGAAGCAAGAAAATGAAAGCAAAACTTTCATAAATAAGGAGAGGAAAGGTAGCAGACAAGATTAGGGGAAAAAGAATAATCAACATATATCATAAACAGGTACAAATCCCTCTGATGAATGTGACCATTAGGTACAACTAAAAGATACCAGTGAAATTAGTCATTTTTTAAAATAAAGAGCTAAAAGAAAATAAAATTTTCAAACTATGTGTATGAAAAGAATTTGTATCCAGAATAAAAAATGCCTAGCCTTAAAAGAAAGACAAGCAATGTCACTTTAAAATGGGCAAGGTGCTGGGCATGGTGGCACATGCCTACTGTAACCTCAGTGCTTGGGAGGCTGAGGCAGGAGGATCAATATGAGTTTGAGGCCAGCCTGGGCTACAAAAGTGAGCACAAGGCCAGCCTAAACTGCATAGCGAGACCCTGTCTCAAAAAAAAAAAAAAAAAGAGTAATAAAATGGGCAAAAGAAGATACATGAAAAGCTAAAATTAAAAAATTACCAATATTAGTCGGGCATGGTGGCTCATGCCTGTAATCCCAGCACTTGGGAGGCTGAGGCAGGAGGATCAGTGCGAGTTCGAGACCAGCTTGAGCTACAAAAGTGAGCTCAAGGCCAGCCTGAACTGCATAGTGAGACCCTGTCTCAAAAAAAAAAAATAAATAAATAAAAATAAATAAAAATAAAAAATAAAAAATTACCAATATTAACATTATTGTTCAACGAGGTTATGCAATTATGACAACAGTGAGCTTCCACTACACACAGTACAATGATTACATTCTTGAAACTACCATATCAAACCTTGGTGAGAATATGGAATGTATCTGTTTAGTAATGGTGCTATAAAAAGTGCCACAAACTGGATAGGTAAGTTTACCGTCTGATCAGGCCAGAGACCAGAAATCTAAAATCAGTTCACTTGTAGTGCTGGTTCCTTCTGAGGCCTGTCAGAGAGAATCTGCTCCGTGCCTTTCCCTGGCTTCCTGGGTTCTGCTGCCACATAGATACGTCACCTCTATATTAACCAACATTCTAAGTTAAGGTTTTGTGTCCACATTTCCTCTTCTATAAGAATTTCAGTCAAAAATTGACTTAGATAAACACATTCTAGCAGCTTCATCTTAATTCATTTTACCTAAGGTCATACTATTGCTTTAAAAGTCATTTGCTAGGGATTAGGGCTTCAACATAAGAATTTTGTGGGAATACAATTCAGCACTAACCATGGAGCAAAGATATTCTCACATAGTGTCCATGGGAATGAATATTGGTAAGTCACAATATCAATTTCTTATAAAATCAAGTATACTCATTCCATCACCCAGAAGCTGCATTCCTGAGCCTCATCCTAAGAGATACAGAAACATTTTTCCACATAAACACTTGTGTGACAATATCAATCTTCTCATACCAGCCCTAACGCTAAAAGAACCCAAACCAATAAAATGCGATACATGCACACAGTGACATAGCCACTCAGCACAACAGAAAAGAACAATCTGATGCTACACGTACACACAACTTCAGTGACTCTTTGAGGGCTGCTAGCAGAAGGCAGCAAAACATGAAACTTCATTTTATGATGCCACGGATCTGAAGTTCTAGAAAAGGGAAAGTCGTGGTGACAGAAAAGGAAAGTGGGATGACTGTGGGCAGAGGAAAAGTTTTGGAAAGATAAAAGCATTCTAAATCTTAGAGCAAGCAGTTGCCATTATGTATATGTTTAGCAGAATTCCTGGAATTTAAAATGATTGCAGTCTACGGTACGCTGATTACACTTAAATAAATCTATCCCACACTTAAATCGAAGTATGTAAAATGTGCTGCTATTTTCCAGTAAACATAGAACTACACATACAAGTTAGTTTACTGTAATATAAAAATATATAAGACAACAAGGGCTGCAAGGGGAAAAGAATGGGCTTTTATCATCCAGACAGGTGTGGAAACAAAACATGATTCCCCTACTCTGTGCTTGATCAGGTTGCTCTTGTTCTTGATTTTCTCATGGGTAATGTATACCTGTGGCGTAGACTTGTGCATCTTAGGGCAAGCATTACACACCAAGTACATGACGCCTCCCCCTATGCAGTCACCTAATTACCATGAGTTTCTTTATAATGCCCATAATGAAGAAAAATTCTGCATGTTCAACTTATCAAGTAAAAATAAAACTTATGCTTGGCTATTTTTCACTGCCATCAGAAACTTGGCTGCTTGTTCAATAATTATTTAATCTCTCTCTGGCAAAATGACAGGTACATTCATAATTGCATCAGTAGGATTCCTTTTGACCACAAAAGACATTCATTATGGTTAACAGAAAGCTTTCAGTATATATGAGTACTTAGGGAGATATAATTATCTCTACAAAAGCCAATATTATTAACAAAGTGCTTCGATTGTATTTAATTATGATAGCGATGGCTAAAATAAATTATATAATACTATTACTTAACCAATCATGATTGCATCAGGCCATTTTTCTACTCTCCCTGTTTTCACAGCCTTGGTTGTATAACTGTTAACCTCTCCTATCAAAAACTACAATTTCCCACCTTGATTCTGAGCTTGACTTAATAGAATGTATTATGTAAATGTGATTTACAAAAGTAATTCTTTGTGCTTTTGTACCACTGCCCTAGCCACATTAATACGCCCCAACCTACAGAGCACTAGAAACGCATAGAGGATTTTCCCACCTGCCGATCCAGCCAAACCAGGTTTATCTCAAGCTGATCTGACTGTACACAGGTCCAGCTAAGCCCAGAACAGCTGCCTAATCTACCACCCCATGCACCATGAGAGTAAGAAAAGCTTGCATATGCATGGAGGCTTTGTGCCAGCCAGCCTATCACCCAGGATTGCCCTGTAGGTAGATAACCATGTAACGCTTTCAATTTGTAACTGCTTCTGAAAATGATCATTCTTATTTCTATCAGTATCAATAGGTGAAGAACAGAAACACAGTCTTTGATTTGAAACAAGAATAGTGATGCATACTTATTAACAAAGCCATGTGAAACAAAACAATGAAGAATACAATAATATTTATGACAAGCTAGATTATTACCTTATTGTCTTTGGAGGAATTTTATAGTATTTTGTGCTTCAAAATTGCTTTGTTTTCTCTTTAATACTGTACAGGTGTTGGATACTCTTTCTACGGATTTCAGAGCAGCTCTTACTCTGTGACTCGACTTTGTAGCCTGTTCGATTTTAAGATACGATTGGTTAAACAGATGATTATTTCATGTTTATGGAATAGAAGAAATAGCATTTTGATTCTTCCCAAGTTGTTCTAGAGATTCAGTGAATATCAAAATCTCGGAAGTCTTTTGCAGCAATTGATAAGATGACTTGACATTTTTTATGGAAATGCCAAAGAACTGGAATTCTCAGATCAATCTTGCAAGTAGGGGCATCTATCCTATCAAATTTTGTCCTGTTTTATCTTATTTTTAAATAATATTTATTCATTATATTTCCTCTCCATGTACATTATCCAGTATACAAGTCACCCTTTATTTTGTTCCATTTTTTTTTTTTGCATTCATTCTTTTTGATGCCATTATGAGCGAGGCTATTTTGCTAATTGAATTTTCAGTTTCATTTCAATGTTCACATGTCATATTTTAAAAACTGATCTGGTAGTGAACTTGTTTTTTGTAAACTAAACTCATTATTTCTAGTAATTTTTTGGATGCTTTGAATTCTTTGTGAATTCTTTTCTTTCTACATATAAGAAAATAAGGTCTGAACATAGAAATATTTATTTTAAAAAATAGGGTTAGTATGATTTTGAATATGTGATACATAGAAACAATGGCATAAGTACTAAGTTAATGAAGTAACCACGGGGCTGATAGAACGCCTGCTCTTCTCAAACATACTGACTCCGCTGCCCTTCAGGATTTCTCACACACTCTCACAGTGTTGCATCCATCTCCATTTTTTCAGGAAACAAAAATTGTGTCGCACACCAAATCTTCTTACCCAAACCATAGAGATGATTGCAAAACAAGCATTAAAGCCTAAAGTCACACTCCTTGAATTTAAAATCCTTGCTTTCCCACTGACTAAATGTATGTAATCTGGCCTTTTTTTAACCTCAAGGTGTACAACATGGAGAGAAAATCATAAAACAGCAATGTTGACTTCATCATCAGGTTGCTAGTGGAGCAAAGGCCGTGCGCACTGTTAGGACAATGTTTGACTTATCAGCCACTGGCAGGGTGACCTGCCCCCTCCAGTGACGCACAGGCTCAGCAAAGACCTTGTTCCTTTAGTCTCCTCATTGCACACAGCAGGACAGCGCTGTCCTCTCCTCCTCTGGAGTTTTGACAACAAAATGTAACTTCCCACATAAGTGCCAGCTTGACTAGAAAATCAAATAGTGGCTTTTTATTTGGACCATTACTAAACTAATAGGAAATCAACATATTGATATAAGGCCTCATCAGGAAAACCATCATTCTTGTATAAACTACTCTCTCACTTAAACCTGAATTAGACCATCAGAACGGCCAAGAAAGCTTCCTCAGAAATCACAAGTATTGAAATTATAATTATTCTTAAAAGTAATGGGGCTAGGGAGATAGCTCCGAGGCACAAGTGCCTGCTGGGCAAGTGCAAGGTCGTGAGTTCGAACCCTGGTCCCACAAAAAAAAAAAAAGTAATAAATATTCTAAATTAAAGAATTTTATTTTTAAACTTGAAATTCGTAAGAAAAAAATATTTAATATAAAATCCTTCAATGAACTTCTGAATATGTGAAACATTAATGTGTTCATTGACTTACTAGTTATTATTATTCATTAATTTATTCCCTACAAATAAAAAATCAGTCTTTAAAATTAATTTATTATTTTTTTAGAGGTTTTTTTTTTTTTTTTTCTTGTTTCAGAACTTTTGTTTATTTATTTGTTTTTATGGCCGGCTCAGCCTGCTCTGAGGATAGGGCTGGCACAGCATGCGGTGCCGAGGATCAAACCGTGGTCCCTGCAGCCACCTAAGCTTTCCTAAGCAGGTGCTTTAGACCACTGAGCCATCCTGCCAGGCCCCTTCAAAATTAATTTATAATTCAAGATTTCCACCTAAAAATATTTTTTCATTTTGTTTATATGGCAGAAGATAAGGAACAGTGATCATGTGAAATATGACTTAATGTCCTTATTATTTAATACTGACTGCTTCAACAACATGATAGCTGTAATAAGATGGTAATTTTCTATTGACTTTTTTAATGGTAGCCACTATTAAAGGTTTATTTGGTATTGTAATGGGTGTAGTGCTGGGTGGCACTGTTCACAGGTGGATATTTTCTTTTTACATTATACAGCCATGTATATGTATATATATATATATATATATATATATATATATATATCTTGAAAAAGTTATGCAAAAGACATGCAGTATTGGATTTGTACACTGGATCCCAAGTTGTAACCAACTGGGGTAAGGTCCGATAAGGCTTGGTAGATGAAGGTGTGGAACAGAGAGACACACATCTGCTTGAAGGGCAACTATAGCCTGCACAGTGAAGTGTCTCAGAGATGCTGGGCTACTTCATACTAACCAGGACTACAAATGCAGCACCCTTTGGCATCAGCAAATAGCTATGGGGTTTGTGAACCATCCCTACTTCTAACTTTCAGAACCTGATGTTTTCAATAGTACGCATCAGATAAAAAGGACAACTAGAAACAATAAATAAATAAATAAATAAATAAATAAATAAATAAATAAATAAAAATTCTTAAAAAAAAAAAAAAAGGACAACTAGCATAACTCCAACCAAACCCTCTTGTAGCCTAGACAGTCACATGGTAACACTGGAAGACTTTAAAACTCCCGGAGAACTGACCCGACCTCAGCTTAGACCTCAGACAGTGAGTCAAAGCAATATTTTCAAAAAAAATTATATTACACAATTCTTTTTAATTTTTTAAAAACAGAATAAAGGTATTTTACAAAACACTAAACATATACACAGTTTCACTCAGCAAAATAATAGGAATCCAACAATGGTTATTATACTGCATAAGGTTGTATCCAAATTAGTTGTTTAGATTCCTAGACATAAGCATGCAAAATTGGTAAAAAAGCTATAAGAAATTAAAAAGTAGAAGGAAAAAATGTAAGCATTAACTGCTCCTTTCCATAGACCAGCAGAAATGAGCATTACAATTAGCAAAGCTGCCCTGTGTATATACATAAATGTAGCTTTCCCCTTTCTTCTTTCTTTAGACCTTTTTCTTGTTCCAGTCGTTCCTTTGTTGTTATTTTTTTTTTTAAATGCGTGAAAACCAGGGAAATTTTTTTTTTTTTTGCACGTTGCAAAAACTCTTTACTTCAAATATCACACTTAAGGCAGTATGAATACATCACAACAGTATAATCCATACACATGCATCATTTATACTGACTGTTGTATTGTTTCCCTGGCTATTTATTTTATTTTTACATTTTTTTGTTTTCTTTTATTTTTTATGATAATTAATACATTGCACATTGTTGTCTTCATTGTAGTTCTTCAGAGTACAACATGCAGACATGATTTCTTTTCAAACATCATTAGCACAGACCTTTCTTTTCATTGGACTAAGAAAAAGTAGCTGTATATATAGTCCAATAGTCCATAATGATAGTGGATTATCACCTCATCTGACATTATCAGAAGCTGTTGACTTGAGACTTTTACAACACAGCATATTAATATGGCTTTCCTTTTCATATCTTGTGGTTAGACTTTTCTGCTGGATGGTTAAGACCAAGATAAAGCAAGACCTATATTACCAAAAAAAATATAACTTTTGTATCTGACAAGGTCAATTAGATTCCCTCGGGGTTTAGCCCAAAACCATGCACTGAAGTTTGCCGAACTTTTGTCAGTGTCAGCCATCTGGATGAATCATGACCATTACTTGACCAATTTGGTCTCTGTGGAAGCCTGAGAGAGAATGTTTTCACCCTAGGTGACTCTCCTTAAACACACTGTATATCACCAATTACTTTCCTCTGTGGCCCCATAGTCCCCTTGAACAGGAAACTTGGAACTCCACTGAGTTATAGGCTATTATATAGGTTACTATATTGGCTATACTTATATCCATTTTTTTGTCTAATTACTTGGACTGCCAACTTGAGTTGTGAACCCTCCAGTAGAGAAGCTTAATATGCTATTCCCTATAACATAGATACTTGAGCTTAGCATCACAATTTGTGATAGCCAAATCATGGTAACAACCAAAATTCCCATCACCTGAAAAATGGATGAAAAAGCTGTGTTTTTATACAGTGGAGGATTACTCAGCTATAAAGAATGATAAACTCAAAGCCTTCGTATGTAAGTGGATGTATCTTGAACATACACTCATAAATGAAATAAACTGGACCTACATGTGTAAATATTGTATAGTCTTGCTAATATAAGAACTGAAAAGGGGCCCGGCAGGTTGGCTCAGTGGTCTAAAGCGCCTGCTTGGGCAGCTTCAGAGACCGCGGTTCGATCCCCGGCACCACATGCTGCGCCAGCCCTGCCCTTGGGGCGGGCTGAGCCGGCCATAAAAATGAGTGAATAAACAACAAAAGTTCTGAAACAAGAAAAAAAAAAAAAAAGAACTGAAAAGAAGAAATAAGAATAAAAAGATATGATGTAGTCAAATGCAAAGTGAGAATTTAAAGATCAAACAATGAAGAGAAAGCTAGGAGAAAAATTAGGAAACATGGTAGGGGCAAAACCATGCATTTATATACAAAATGCCCCTAAAAATTTCCAACAGGTTTTTGAAGATAGCAGGTAATTGGCATAATTTACGTGCTGACTAACTATATATAGTGATATCTGTGAACTAAGCAAATATACTAAGGATAGCAATGTGAATACTAAAACCATGCTTGGAATATCTATCATTCTGGTCTTCTAATTAGGCACTACTTTTAATGTCATATCAATTATTGCTATACTCTGTCAAGTAAATCTTTGTTTAGAAAAAAAAAAAGTTAATAAAAGAGAATATGAGACAAGGAAAAAAGGCCATAGATGTGTACCACTATAATTTTGCAAATGGTTAAGTTCCTGAATCTCTGTGTGACAATGTTCAATTGTTTCTTTTCACATTCTATGGGGATTTAAAGTTTAGAATATCAACAACTGACGGAAAATACCTGTTTTATGGTATGTCTAAGGCGTTTGATATTCAGAAAGATAGTGATGTTATGTTCCTTTGCTTAGAACAGATTCTTTCCTTTTTCACAGTCTCTATTGTACTTTTCAGATCTTACTTATTCTTTTAGGTTCTTACACAAATGAGACAATGTGATGTTTACACATACAAGTCTGATTTATTTCACTTATAAGTATAGCCTCTAGTTCCATCCATTTACCTATAAAAGCCTTGAATTCATAGTTTTTATATTACTCAGTTCTCTTACCATTGATTAATATAAACTCATGGAACTGTAAGTACATTTCTGCTAAATTGCTTCATGCCTTGACAGAAGGACTCAAAATTGCCTGTGGAAGTTTAATAAAGGATGGACAAGAATTTGAATAAATGAAAAGCAAGATAATTTGTAGGGCATGTTTTAAAATACATTGTAATGTCTCAGTAATTGTTCTTGCATTGGTATAAAAATAATAGCAAAGAAATCAAATTAAGATCCTAAAAGTGGCTGGTATCACTCTATCAGTTTAGCACAGGACAGAAAGCAGTGGTCCTCAATTCCTGGGCCACTGAATGGTACCACTCCGTGGCCTGATAGAAAATGGGGGTGCAGCCAGGGACAAGGGGCCAGCGAGCCCAGCTAATGAGCCAATTTGTATCACTATATACAATGTTCTCAGTCTTTCAACTTATTACTTTTTAGAAAATTTATCTATTTGGTGCAGGATCTTGCTACAGACTCATAGTAATCCTCCTGTTCCAGCCTCCACAGGGCTGGGATTACCACTGCCACCATGCCCTGCCTTATTTATTTATTTATTTATTTAGTGCAAGGTCTACAGGGTCTCACTATACAGATGAGAGTCAGAGAATGATCCTCCTGTTTGTACCTCTCAAGCACTGGGATTACAGGTGTGCACCACCATGCCCAGTCTCAAGCGCAGTCTCAGAGTGTCTGGGGGCTTGGTGCGGCAGGACCGGCACAGCAAGCCAGGGATCCAACTCCGGAACCCTGCTTCTGCCTAATCAGGTACTTTAATCTGCTGAGCTATCTGGTCATCCTTCCCAGTCTTATTTTAAATAAACATAAATCAATGTTGCTACCTGAATTGAGAAAGCCAATGAGCTCAGTGAATGTTACCAGTATAAAGACAATAATCAAACGGAGCTGAAAAAACTGTGTGTCATCTTGTAGCAATTAAATAAAATCAGGTAAGGGATCCTTCTTTTTTTTTTTTCTTACTCATTAATGTATTTTATTTGCAGCATTTTTTAAATTTTCGAATTCATTTTAGTGAGAAAAAAGATAAAATAGCAGTGAAACAGATTCAAAACAGGTTGGTAGGACATTTATAATAATTAATACATCACATATTGTTGTCTTCATAGTAGTTATCCAGAGGACAAGATGCAGACATGATATCTTGTCTAAACAATATTAGTACAAACCTTTCTTCTCAATGAACTAAGAGAAAGTAGCTGCACGTCTATCCTAACTTTCTTGTGTGTGTGTGTCTCTCTATTTTTTCTCTTTGTTTTCTTTATTTTAGTTATGTAAGTGAAATGAAAAGAAATTCTGTTGATTGTTTAGTGATCCTGCTTTATTTTGTTCATTATTTTTCAATTTATTTGGTCATTACTAAAATACTAACTCATCCAAAGAGTAATGTATAATAATATAGTTGTTGATTTTCTGCATATACACACCTTTCTAAGTTTTCCTAAGTCCACTGAGATAAAGTGAGTTGAAAATAGAATAAAGGTAATTTTTACCCTGTTTATAACCCTCAGCTACCTGAGACTGAGCTCCATTGATCTTCTTTAATCACTTGGGAAGAATGCTCAAGAAAGGCTTATGTTCCTTTTTACTTAAGTAGTGTCAATCACTTTAATTAGCAAGCCTTGTAAATACCTTACTATTTACTTACAAGATACTCATACTCTTTCCGATTTCCATGAATTCATCATTGATGAGCAACTTACAGAATGTTTAATGATGTTCATAACTCAGGTTGAAACAAAAGGTCGACCCTGTCAAATACAGACTTTCCTGTATCTTAATCATAGTTTCAATTAAACTGAATATTGGAGCCAGGGAGATAGCTCAGGGGCACAAGTGCCTGCCTGGTAAATGTGACATCCTGAATTTGATCCCCTGTTTCAAAAAAGGAAAAAAAAAAACCCTGAATATTGTTCTAAGAAGTATAATTGTAGGTGTTCTCTATCACAAGTTCCAAAATCATCCTCTGATAATGGCAACTATTACATGCATTCCAAGTAACTATTTCAGAACACTTGCATTGCATTTCTTTCTTTTACGGTAAGAGACAATGGGACACTAAAAAATATTCTACTCCTATGGGTTTCATGATGATCTGGGACAGCTTGCCTGGTATGGCAGGAAAATGCTAGCCTTAATTTTCAGCCACTTTTAGTCTATGTGACAGTATACACGTCATTTAACTTCTCCGCCACAATTTTCTGCATTCATAGGTTAAAACAATGTCGCCTTACCTATCTATCTCCAAGCATGCAGGATAGAATAAAAGGCATCATGAGATACAGCCCAGCTTTAGAAAACCTGGCATACAAACACCAGGATTGTAATTTAGGACCACAAGAATAATGAAATGACCTGCAGAGGCATGCAGTCATGGTCTTCTCTTTGTCTCATAGCCTCCTCTTATGTGATAAATGGTCCTCTACTAATAGCTGTTCTGCCAGACAATAATGTGGGCCTTGAAAAAGTTAATGCCTTCCCTGGGACCATGGGCCAAATAAATTGAATCAACAGGCTCCACACTTGAGTCTTCCGGTGGGAAGTCTAATATTCTTTCCACTGTTCCACATTTTGTTCTCACACGTCTGACATCCAAATTTTCAAAATTACTTCATCAAGTGCATTCTATTAGCTTTCAAGAAAAGGACACCATTCTCATTTTGCTCACCGGAGTTGAGCATAAAACCTTAACATGGAATTCAATAAGGCACTAGCGTGTCCTGAGCTTACAAGAAGTGTTAAAGAGAAAGTTTCCCAGCCCTCATGGGTCTCTAAAGATGATCCACAAATACAGACGGCTGCATGCAGAATACTAAGAGGAACCCACTTATAGCTAAAATATGAAGCTGCAGTCTAAAAATCCTTCTCTTTTACTAACTTTCCTCTTTACTATATAAAAAAAATGTTTCATAGACACAGCCACAAGACAAAAATTGCCAACTGGCAGATTTCAAACAAACGAAGACGGACTTGGAAGTAATCAAATAAGCTAACCTGAGAAATAGCTAAATGGAATTTGTAGGAAAATGATAGAAAATCTTGGTAAGTCACCAATTTTCAAATGCCCACTTCAGGTCTCTCGTCCTTCTTCTACAACCTACCATTGCCACTCAAGATTTCATTAATCCACTCCTGCTAAGAGCTTCTTACTGTGTGAGGCACCTTCCTGATGCAAGCTGGGACCCTATTACCCTTTACCCTAATCGCGAACATCTAGATTTAAAAACCACCTCCGCATCAAAATTGTATCTTCTGTACTACAAGAGGAAGACATACTTTTACTATCCCACTTAAAATTTAGAATTCTACTATTTTAGGAGTATTGAAATTCTGTCAGGGGTCCCAACCTAAGGGAATCTAAACCCAGTGTCCAGCTGGAGAGGGCGGCAAGAGTGAGGTCTGAGACCCACTTGTGTTCACAGCCACTTCCTATATCTGGCATTACCAGCTGGGCTTCCCCTTTCAGATCACTTGCAGCATTAGATTCTCCCAAGAGTGTGGGCCCCACTGTGAACAGCACATTTGAGGGTTCTAGGTTCTCGTTCCTTATGTACATTAGTTAAATTGTGACCATATCCAAGTCATGAAAGTGCATTCTGCTGGCCTGAATAGCTAATTTATGAGAGTGTTGGCTCTCAGAGATACAAATACATGCCAACTATTTATAAGCCCAGAAATACTAATAATTGCTTGACTTGGATACATGTGTGATTTTAGGTAATCCAGCCTGTGACCTCTTATATTCTTTGTAAGTATATAAAATTGATGCTATAACTCATAAAATATATTTTAATATAAAGCAGAAATATTTCTGCAAGCACACTTTACACAGTTACATATATTTGTAAACATACAATTCACTATATCTTCAAAATTTAGACCCCCAAAATACCACATAATCAGCCTGCCAGAAAATGTATTCTGTTGATATAAAAATATACATTAAAATTAATAATATAGTTTTATTGAAAATGGAAGGTTTTCATTTGATTCAGTGTCCATTTTTGTGAACATTTCTCTAACTTATTTTCAGAACCAGTTACGAAGATAAAATGAGGGTTCATTTTATTGGAGTGAGCATGAAATACTCTCCTTTTTCAGCTCAGCCATATTTACTATTCCCTTAGTTTATGGTACAGATTGACCTATTCCCTGTAGGCTTCTTACAAGCATTCTCTAGAGAAAAAAACATATAGTGGATTCAAAATCCAATAAAATACATCCTGACTTCACTTTCTAGTTGTTATTTAGATGTTCCATCTAGTCTTGGTGTAAATATGAAACAGCAGTATGTTTTATACTTAATAAAAAATGAATGGTGATGTAGTTAACAAATATTAATTCATTATCTGTTGAAAACATACTCAATGTGATGACAGCAAGGATAAACCAGACAAGGCCCTTGACCAATTCAGACTCAGGATCATGACTGGACTGAATACGTTTCTCCACTTCACCAAATGCAGAGTTGTCATATTAAATTTATTGGCATTAAATTACATGAAATGCATTTATAGCTGTTGCAAAAGTGTAGGTAAGAAACTGTATTACCTGGACTATCAGTAGACCTGCTTAGATTCACCCATGTTGATAGGAGCTATTCTTACTATTTTAGACTTCAAGAGAAGTTGGGCCTTTAACCCTGAGATTTTGCAATAATGATGCAATTAAAAATGCAACATAACTGCTAGGCTCTTCACAAATACACAAACTAAACAGCAGAGACCATAGCTATCATTTGTGAAATACTGTAAAGATGTGCAGTGCCACACACCTGTCATTTATGGAAAAATAGGTTGCTCGATACTATGCACTTTCACACTGTTTCCACTCACACTGGTCCCAGACAACCTATAAAATTAACACTAAGGT
Source organism: Myocastor coypus (assembly GCA_004027025.1). NCBI lineage: Eukaryota > Metazoa > Chordata > Mammalia > Rodentia > Myocastoridae > Myocastor > Myocastor coypus. The sequence continues at coordinate 103,599 of PVJA010001408.1, read as the reverse complement.
GTTCTCTCAGCATGAAGTTCTCTTAAGCATTATGTGAGAAATTGTAATAACGAGTCTCTAGACGTGTCATTAGCATAATAATGTTTTAAAATGTAACCACTTTATTCTGATTGATATAGAAAAAGCTATTCATTGTAATGTATACAACTTGATGACTTAGGAGAAAAGCATACAGCAATAAAACTACCACCATCATCTATACCATATAACCTTTTCTATCACTTCTAAATCTTTCCTGTCATCCTTTTTGTTTATTAATAATGGTCAGTCTTTATGGAAATAGAATTAGACTTCAAGGCTAGAAATTAAGTGTATACCCTTGGTAGAGACAAAAACCAAGTTTTGCTTCAATTTTAACTTCCAGGCTAACATCTAGATGAGGCATTTTGTGCAAAGCACAAAAAGATGCAGCAGAGTATGAGTGGGAATTAAATGCAATCCATACTCTGCTTACTACACTTTGTCACCACCTGCTCTGGTCCCTACTCTCAAGCTGATTTTCTTGCCACTGGCCAAATAAAAGGAGGACATTTATTTTGCTATTAAGAAAAAAACAGTTTTGGGGCCTGGCAGGATGGCTCAGTGGTCTAAAGCGCCTGCTTAGGAAAGCTTAGGCAGCTGCAGGGACCACGTTTCGATCCCCAGCACCACATGGTGCGCCAGCCCTGCCCTCAGGGCAGGCTGAGCTGGCCATAAAAATAAATAAACAAACAAACAAAAGTTCTGAAAAGAAGAAAATAAATAAATAAACAAATTTTAAAAAGAAAGAAAAAAAGTTTTATTTAAAACTAGCTCTTCAGAGGTAGAGAGGCCTCCCTTGACTCAAATCACCATCTTCCTGTTTACAGATATATAGGTTCTTTTATAGTAAAGAACAACAAGGAATGGGAATACAATGAGACAGGATACATGTGTGTGGAGGTTCTCTTTGTCACTCCCAGCCATCTCCTGTTCCCCATCCCCTGCCCCATGGAAGCCTCAAGGTCCAGCATCTGCATAATCTGTCCCTTCATGAACACTGTACCAAGGAGGGGGTGGCGAGTAGGGTAATGCCCTAGGTACAAAGTCACTTGCATCTGATGGTTTTTAAAAGTCCCATGCTGCCATGCCTGTTATACTGCCACCTGATTCGTCCATTTTTTTTTTCTTTAGATAAACCATCTTTGCAGAACTAGGATTAAGCTTCTTACCTATGTGTATACTACGGCTAGCTTCTATATGTCCCCATAAAGCCTCATGCACACACAGGTAGGAAATTTTGGAAGAGGTGTATTTAGGGTATTCAATAAGGACTAAGATTAAGGAGACATAGCACTGAATCATCCTAGTGATTGGTTTAACGTGGCTCTAGGTGTGGATAATGGAAAGGCCCACCCTGGCTGTGGTGCACCATACAAAGTTTGCAGCCTTCATGAGATAAAAGGGAAATAGAAGCTTGCTTTGTTGCTTTCTGTTTCCTGCCTGCCATGCCATGGACTGTTTATCCTCCACAATTCCCCTCTGCCACACCACCCTGAGTCAATTCACCATGGACCGAAATCTCTACACACTGTGAGCCAACACAGACTTTTCCTCCTCTAACTTTGGGTGTTGGGTGTTTTGTCTAAGCAACAAGAAAAATAAGCAAGACTATATTTAATAGGATCACAAGTTTAATGCTAGTTCAATTTTAAATGCCAAGGTTAATATCTAGCTTTGTGTATTTGTCCAAAGAACAAAAAGACGTGGCAAGGAATATCAGTGGGACTATAACCCAACCCATTTTCTGCTTCTTAAATTCTGTGTCCTGAAAAAAGGTTAAATCACCCTACAGAAAAAGAAGCAAGTTTCTCCCACATTCACCTTCTTAGAAACCCTTTTTTCTAATTCTCCCAAAAACTATATGTCAGCTAGAAGATCTAGGGTCAGCGCTTCTAGCATAATAGCAAAAAACTCAACTCAGCAACATTTATACAAAGAAGTGCCCAAAGATAGAATATTTTCCTTTCAAACATCAGTTTAATTTTTAAAATAAGAGTCTAAGCTCTAAGAGTTCATGTACATAGCTGTAAAACTAGAACAACAACACAATCTTAGATGTGAAAATGTTCTTTGTAAGAAAAATATAATCCTACTGGTCAACTCTAGGTACATATTTTGCAAGAGTTCTCCCCAATATGGTAATGATTTGACACAGATTCACATATATTCTGTCACCACATTCCACTTGTGCCCAAAGGTAAAGGTCCAGAAGAAGTCCTCGAGAAGAGTATATGGCTAAACAGACTAAAAGAGTCACACCAATTACCTGAACCATAGCAGCTCTGTGATTTAGTCATTTATCTACTCTAACACCCATTCAGCCAAATATCCCTCAAGATATCCTGTTGTTGGAAGGCCCTTAAGGATCTGGGCTCCTAATGTTACCTCTCTGTCCCAACTGCCAGCACAGTGGGCCCATAGGACTCAATAAACGTAGCTTAACAAATAAGAGACAATTAGATGTAGCCATCTATGACCCTTAATATCTACATAGAAAGCTCAACTGTGAAGGTAATTAAAATGTGATGTGCCCTGAAATGTAAGCTTATCTCCTCTTATTAGGCTCTCAATTTGATTCTCTAAATAATTATTGGATATCTATAAATATAAAGTATAACATGCTCAAAGAAGTACAATGATAAACAGCCTCCAATATTGTGATACTGATAACCCAGTACTATTATGGACTACTGGACTATATATACAGCTACTTTCTCTTTGTTCAATGAGAAGATTTGTACTAATAGTGTTTAGACAAGATATCAAGTCGGCATCTTGTACTCTGAACAAATACTATGAAGACAACAAAATGCATTGCATTAATTATTGGAACTGTCCTACCAACCTGTTGTGAAACTATCTCACTGCTTTTTCTTTTCATTAGAAATAATAAATAAAATAAAGGAGCACAGTGATAAATTCAGAGAGTTGCTGCTTTAAAAGTGATTATTGTTTTATGAAGGTGATAGAGATCAAAAACAGCATATTTCAACTAGTTTGCTGTCCTTCTCCATTAGTAATAACCTAAGAAACATACAGACAATAGAATTAATTTCAGAGTCACCTTAAGAATTATGGATGAGGCGCCATAGCACTGAACCAAGGTGAAAAGCGATATCATCAATATTAGCAAGGAGATGTTTAATATATTCATCAGTAGCTTCCAAAATTCCAACACTGAGTTGTTCTTCAAAGTGAGACAAGAGTACATGTCATGTGGTATCCAAGAGGGGAGTGGTGATTAATGCTAAGAAGAAAAAGTCTTGCAACAGAAGGCTGAAGAGAAGAAGAAATTGATCAAGGAGCCCAGTGAAACTGCCCAAGAGAATTAAAAATACAATATTGCATTCTTCTTGTACCCTGATTCCTTCCCCTGCCCCAGGATTATTGCTACAAGGATTATAGCCAGCTCACACCCATGATTCTAATACTCCTAAAACTCAAAAAATTGTATAACCACACAGTGTTCAATCATTAGTACTGCATGTTTTGACAGGAAAAATGCGATAGATTATGTTGAGTAGATCTGACATTAGTTAACTTCTCATTCAACTTGAATACCTTTTTATTATTTCTGGGCTGGCTCAGGCTCCCCTGAGAGCAGGCCTGGTTTGGCATATGGTGTCAGGGATTGAACCACAATCCCCTGCACCTACCTACCTAAGCAGGAGTTTTACACCACTGAGCTATTTCACTATTTCACTGAATACCTATTTTTAATGAACATAGTTCATATCATCATATTAGTATGTCTCACCTCAATCTTATTTTATAAGAAAACAGTATTATGCAATTGATGGTGCCTTTTGTTCTTAGTTATCTGCATTTGGCTTATCTAACTCTGAACCATTCAGTAAGAATACTGTACTGTCAAATCCAATGAAAAAGTTAGCCAACAATACACAGTAAAAATTAAAAAATCAAAGTGTTGCTGCACTGAGCCATCATTCAAAAAATGCAATAAGCATTTTAGTTTCATATTCCCATCACAGAAAATGTAATGAAAAAGAAAATGTCATAATATTAATCATGTCTCATGACAAAAAGTTTAATAGGAAAGGGAGAAGGTTGTATTATCTATGTAAATCAACTATTGTGCCCATAATGCCATATTTCCATGGCAATTCCATCCTATCAAAGACAGCTTCAATCCTCCATCTATCTCTGCAGGTGTCTGGCTAGACATATTTTTCTTTCTAATGAATAAGCCAATTTTAAAAGCTTTTTTAGCTTCATATCAAAAGCAGGAAAAGGGGGCCCGGCGGGATGGCTCAGTGGTCTAAAGCCCCTACTTGGGAAAGCTTGGGCGGCTGCAGGGACCACGGTTTGATCCCCGGCATCACATGCTGTGCCAGCCCTGCCCTCAGGGGGGCTGAGCCAGCCATAAAAATAAACAATAAACAAACAAAAAAAAGCAGGAAAAAAGTGAGAGTTCTTATACTTTCTCTGATCGCATAGCCACTTTCTGAGATAACCCCAAGAACATGAAAAAAGGTGAAGAAAAGGTAAAAACAATTAGGATGATTAGTCCAATGAACAACTTGATCTGAATGCAATCCTTTGTGAATATATCTTTTAATAAACTCCAGCCTTGATGCAAAAACTAGACATCCAAATACCAAAAACAGATTTTAGAAAGCTGTTTTATTTTAAAATATACAACTTTACTATTGGACTACAAAAAATAAGATAAAATTAAGAGATTGTGAAGTGGAAAATGACTCATTATTAAATTAAGTGGCTTGGCTACAGAGTATACAGTTAGTGCAACGTGAAAGAAGACATTTCCACTAATTACAAGAGAATTTCTTCTTGAAAGAAAAAGGTCTGGAGTCTGTCAGTTTCCAATCCCAAAGCTAACATATTCACTTTATGTTTCAGTGGGCATAACATGAAAGAAAACAATGAGAATGGTACAAATCAGTAAAATAACATTAAAAGGTTTTAAAAATCAAGACATATTGGACTATATTTAGAAAAGAAATAAAATATATTAATTAGGAGGACCGGACAGATAGCTCAGCAGACTAAAGCACCTTCTTGGGCAGAGTGCAGCACCTGCTTGAGCAGAACGCAGCGCAGCCGTGGCATTCGTTCCCTGGTGTACTGTGCTGGTCCTGACCCCAGGGTGCACTGAGATGGTGATTGAGCCTAGGTGCAGCGGCCTGTGCCTGTAATCTAGGCTCTTGGGAGGCTGAAAACAGGATAATCACTATAAATCCAATCTACATAGTGAGATCCTGCATACCTTGTAGACCCGTACTAAATGAATTTTTAAAAAAAATTTAATATGTTAGAAAATAAAAGGGAATGCTGAAAACATACTTCTAAACATAGTCCTATACTTTGAAACATAAAAACTAAAAACAACAATGCCAACTAATTCTTTCATAGAGCCTCCTCATAGAGAAAGTATTAATTTAGCTAGCATGATGGCAGCCTGTTGAAAAGTACTCGTCAAGAACTAAAAGAGGAAAATGGAATTATCTGGTTTCCTTCCATCCTATAAATCCAAGGGTAAACACAAAGAGAAAAGCTAAGTGCCATCCCCAAGAGCTCCATCCTGATTTGAAGGCACATCCTCAAAGGCAGAGGCAGCAACCAAGCTGTCACAGTGATGTGTGATAACAAACACCAATGGGAGGAAGAACTATGAGAGATGCTCTCAGAGCAGTCCGGGTGCTTCACATCTTTAGCCAATCAGTTGATTATAAAATGAAAGTGTCATATCATAATCCATTGTCAGATGGAACAGTAAAGTGTAAACCTGCACTTTCAAAGAAGTTAGCCAGTCAAAGGTTTTAATGATATAAAACTTAACATATAGTCAGCTCAATTAACTGAATGGAAATTGTAAAACCACAGAAACAAAATGTCATAAATTGCAGACAAAAATAAAATAGGAAAGTGAAAGTTCCCAGCCAGGGATTTGGGCAGCTAGGGGCCGTGTGCTATGATGTGCGACAGGGCTGTGGGAAAAGACGGAGCTCCTGGAGGCTGCCGTAAATTATAAAGCAGCATATGTGCAAGAGGAAGAAGCAGTCCATTAGTAAACCTTTCCAATATAGATGGGCTCCCAAGAGGTTAGTTTGTACATTATTCACAGAAATAACTCTGCTGCACAAAGATTTGTAGAGCATTTTGACTGCTCTGAGATAATTAAGAATTTGTTCAGTGAACAAAAATGGAAACCTTAAAATCACAGTAGCTGAACAAATTATTCTAAAATGGCATTATTTATTAGATAGCAAAATAAGTTGGGACCAAAATTAACAGCAGATTCAATTGTGGCTAACCTGTCTAAAGAAATACAAAACAAACAACAAAGCTATTAAATTCCTGTGCTTCACTTTACAGGGTAGAAAGATGATAGTTATAATCTAACATGCACCACTGGAATGCAATATATTTCTCAGTCTGGAACTTAGAAAACTTCTCGTAACAGATTCTCCTTAGTCGTATCACTGATGCAATCTACTAAAATGTTCATAGAACAATTACACTTGTGCCATCAACAGCAAAGTTTTCATCTCTGTGCTGTGACAGAGTAGCTCACACAACGTCTGTAGATTAAATGTCACTTTGAATAATCAACTTCTTGTTCTTTAAGGAGGAGTGCTGGATGTTATAGAATGGGTGGCTTTCACTTAAACCTAGTCCCATGAGTGCATCATAAGTGTGTTTCTTCTGTCCTTGTGAGGCAAATATTCTTAATGCAGCACAGAGGGGAGTTACGCTCATCATGTATTTGAAGCACACACATCAAACTCACACAAAGTTAGTATTCGATCACACTAAAGAAGATATGTGTATGTATGTATGTATGTGTGTATATATATATATATATATATATATATATATATATTCATGTCAAAAAGGGATTTGAAGGAATGAAGCCATGCACAAAACTAAAAAATTAATGAATTCAGAAAAGTTGGAAAACAACATCAAGAGTGTAACATTCTTTGCTCTTGCGAATGATTTTCTTACTTGTGTTTCCAATGTTTTTATTTAACTTGTGAATTTTTCTTCTAGAAGGAATTTTCTGTTGCACATGTACAATAACTATTCCGGATGGGAGCAAGGGAACATGTAGGTCTGATTTATTTCATTTATGAGTGTATCTTCAAGATACATCTGCTTATATATGAAGACTTCATGTTTATTATTTTTCATAGCTGAGTAATACTCCATTGTATAAAAACATAACATCATTTTCATCCATTCCTTAGGTGATGAGTATTTTGGTTGTTTCCAATATTTGGCTAATACAAGTTGTGCTGCTATAAACATAGGTGCACAGATATCACTATGGTATGATATTTTTAGTTCTCAGAAAATTCACAGTAGGATGACAGCTGGATTGAATAGGATTTCCAGTCCTACTTTTTAAAGGAGTCTCCACACTGATTTCCATAACAGTTGCACCAGCCTACATTCCCACCAGCAGTGAAGAAGTGTTCCTTTTTCCCCATAGCCTCTCCAACATTTGTTATTGGTTGATTTATTTATGGTAGCCATTCTTTCTGGGGTAAGAAGGTATCTCAGTGTTGTTTTAATTTGCATTTCATAGATGGCTAGTGATGTGGAGCATGTTTTCATGTATTTAGAAGTTTCTAGTATGTCTTCCTCTGAGAAGTGTGTGCTCAACTCAGATGCACATTTCTGGGTTGGGTATTTAAATTTGGGGGCCCTGGAATTTCTTAGTTCTTTATATATTCTGCATAGAAGACCTTTCTCAGGGTGCTTATTACTTAAGATATTTTTTCAATATTTGTGGGTTATCTTTTCACTGTTGGTAATTTCCTTTGACATGCAGAAACTTCTTGACAAGAGGAGGTCCCAGTTGTTGATGCTTTCAAGTGTTACACATGCACTTTGATTTTAGCCCATGAACTATTTGCCTACCCCAATGTCTTGAAGATTTCCTCCCAATTTCTCTTCCAGGAGATTTAGTGTTTCTGTTTTAATATTTAGATCTTCAATACATTTTGACTTTAGTTTAGTGCATGGTGACAGACTTGGATTAAGTTTTAGTTTTCAGCATGTAGAGATCCAGTTTTTCCAGCACCATTTGTTAAAGAGGCTATCTAATGTAGAAACTCAAAAGAAGAAATAAAACTTGAAAGGTGTAACACAGCTAGATAGAAATCAAGAACTTAAGGATTAAACAGCAAAGAGACATCAAGGAGAAAGTTAGGAAACAAGGTATGGGCAAAACCATGCAATTATATACACAGGATGGTTAGGATAATTGTCCCAAAAATTCCCAACAGGTTTTTGAAGCTAGCAGTTAATTGATAGAATTCTCACACTGACTGACTATATATGCTAATACCTGTGAAGTAAGCAACTACACTGAGGATCAAACTGTGCAATGCTAAAACCATCCTTGGGATGCTTGTCAATCTGGTCTTCTAGATGTATGCTGCTTCTAGTATAGTATCAATGATTGCCATACTCTTTTCCAAGTAAATGTTTGTTTAAAAATAATAACAATAATAAAAGATAATAAGAAACATGAAAAAATGCTATAGGATTATTCCACTACAATTTAGTATATGGCTAAATTTCTAAATATCTGTGTAAAAATGTGATTATCTTTTCACATTCTATAGGAATTTAAAGCTTAGAATATCAACAATTGATGGAAAATACCTGTTCCATTATATATCTAAGGCATTTGGTATTCAGAAAGATAGTGATGTTAAGCTCAAATGTCTATGTTATAGGTTAATAATATCATTAAGCTTTTCTTCTGAAGGGTTAACAACTTAAATTTGTAGACCAAAAACTGGAGAAAAAGAAGGGCTACAAGGATAGACAATATTTTGGTCCTAGCCCTTCAAGGTCTGTGAGAACTCAGGCCATAAGAGAACCTGTACAGTAACATCCTATAACTTAATGATGTCCCAAATTTTCTGTTCAAGGAGATTATGGGGCCACAAAGGAAAAGCATGGATGATGTGTAGTGTGCCTAAGGCAAGTCACCCAGAGAGAAAGCATTCTCTCAGGCTATTACAGAGAGCCAACTGGTCAAGCAATGGCTCTGACCCATCCGGAGGGCTGACACTGTCAAAAGATCTACAAACAGCTGTACATGGTTTCAGGGTAAATCCTAAGGGGATTTAAGTGACCTTGTCAGGTACAAAAGTTACACTTTTTGTTATATAAGTCCTGCTTTACCTTGGTCTTAACTATATAGCAGAAAAGTCTAACCATGAGGTATAAAAAGGAAAGCCATATTAACATACTTAGCTGTAAAAGGCTCATATCAACAGGTTCTAATAACCCACTACTATTATGGACTATTGGACTATACATACAGCTACTTTCTCTTGGTTCAGTGAGAAGAAAGATTAAGTACTAATAGTGTTTATAAAAGACATCAGGTCTGCATCTTGTACTCTGAACAAATATTATGAAGACAAAAATATGCAATACATTAATTATTGGAACTGTCCTACTAAACTGTTGTGAAATTGTCTCATTGCTACTTCATTAAAATTAATTTTAAAAAAATTTTAAAGAGAGAAAAGAGCCATGATTTCCCCAACCAGCCTTACTTATGACTGTTCCCTTGTTAGAAGCATATTCATGCTTGTTCCTAGTATGCATCACTCTGGCAAATATAATATTAATATGTTTATATCAATGTTTAATATTTACAATATGTAATATATTGTGAACAAGTCCTCTGAGTGAACTCCCAAGAAATAATCAGTAAAGGAAACAAAGCAAGTCTTTAAATTCACAATTTACATGGGAGATTCTCTGTGTTGCTTTTAATGTTGCCAAGAGACACAAATGTAAAGCATTCTAAAACTACCCCACAATGTAGCCTGGCATTTCCCAGGGTTAGGATATTTATTCTCCTTGTCAATTCTCCTAAGTTATTATTATTATTATTATTATTATTATTATTATTATTATTATTAATGTATGTAGTCTTAAGAACTTCATAGTGAGATAAAAATGTCTGAGTAACTTAAAAAATAATTTAAGACTTCAGAAATTTCTACTAATTTCTAACTTCTCACGTCTTGATTCCAAGTATAAATATCTGTCAGGAATTTGCAACACTGAGAGGTACACAAATGAAATTTCAAAAAGTTTAAAAGGATAAAAAATCATAGGAAAGTGGCTTTATAATATATGGATTATGATCCTTGAAATGGGAAGGGCTCTATAAATGCTGGAGCATGAATTAGATATAGAAAGAGTAACATGTCCAGAATCATGGCAGAAAAAGCTACACTGTATTTGGAAAGCAGTAAGCCACTTGATGCTGCTAGTGTATCTCAGAACAAGAAAAACACAAGACAAAAGACTAGGGTAGGTAAACCTAAAAAAAAAAAAAAAAAAAAAAAAAACCTTTTTTTGCTACATACTGAATATACTGAATGCTCAAAACCAAGTGCCCTTATTCCAAGTTTGTTCACCAAATAGTTGTTCAGCGTTTTCTATTTTTCCATTAAATTTTTTCCAATGATTGGCATGTCTTCTTCTTTAGACTTCAACTATGGAAATTAACATTTTTATCAGGTAACTTAATAGCCATGAGCCTGTGACCCTCTCGGCTTGTTTCCTAAAGACCGGAGGACCTGAGGCTACCATCTGCCTACATCCTACTAAGTCAAACATCTCCTTCCTTATGGACTTTCCATGGCAATCCTCCTGGGGAGATGAGCAAGGGACAGAAAGTTCTCATCATTCATGAAATCGAACTATAACTTAGGGCCTGAAGGCAAAAATAGGAGCAAAAGGAGACAAGAATATGAGTGAACGAGAAATACAAAGACGATCCTGGAGGAAAAAAAAAAGATAAGAGAACACCAAGAGCATAGGTCCTGCCTCGCTCTGCTTATTCTGAGTCAAAGAGCAGAAGGTGATGCATAGCACAGGCTCATGCATTCAAGCCAAGAGTGTCTTGCTCACTGGTGACCTCGGTCCAGTGATGCTTCTGCATTCCCACCCAGTGACAATTCTTTTCTAAGGGCAGCGGAGTGTCTAGTAGAAGACAGTAGGCATGAAAGGCAGTTCTTGCCTTGAAACAATTACTGTTTTCTTTACAGGAGCACCACCAATATTCTGAGGTTAAGTAACTTGGGGGTAGAGGGGTACTGTATACTGCAGGATGTTTGGTGACATCTCTAGCTCCTATGCAGCAAATTCCAGTAGCATACCCCAAGTTGTAGTGTCCGAAAATGTTTCCAGACATCATCAAATGTTTCTGAGAGATCAAAATTATACGCAGCTCAGAAATATCATTTTAAAATAGCTACCATTTATATTTCTACTTACTGCTAGTCCTAGGGAAGGCAGTCAGCTGAGCTGGACGGGGCGACTCTGCTAGAACCTGCAGCTCTGTTGGGCCTCATGCATTTTTGGTAGATTGAACTTAAATCCATACCCAGTATGTTCACTGTGGTACCTACCCTGGAAGGATGGTAATTCATGGGGAAAACTTTTCACACAACAATGGTAAACACACAACGTGGAACCCACAACCATGTGAGCATGTTTCAAGTCCGATTGTACTGAGTCTGCTGACATCCTTCCAAGCAAAACTGAGCACAGACGGCAGCTCAGGATGGCAAGGCACATTTGGCCAGTGGTGTGAGACTTTCCACTTACTTAGCAAATGGCACAGTGCATACTGAAAGGACAAAACTTAAGCGGTTGACAGTTTGGGCCCACCCTGGACAACCTAGGGAGATTTTGTCATGTAATAAAAAGTAAAGAAAAGAGAACAAAATAAAATGAAAAACAAGGCTAAGGACTTAGCTCAGTAGAAAAGCCCTCGCTTCAGTCCTCAGTAATGAGGGGTAGGCACGCAGAATTCTCCATTACAGTGGAGCAGCTGAGAAGAGAGGGCAGCATCTCTCCTCCAGGGTCCATGCTTTATTATTCTCCCGTCCATTATGACACCAGACACACTAGCAGTTACGAGTGCCCAAATGAACAGATACATCTGTTTTCACTCCCCATCCATGTCGCCAGGGCTTATGTCTCAGCAGATGTGAAATGATTCCAAAGGAAAATGATGCACAAGGAGATTGAACTGTGCCCCAGAGCAGCCGTTGTGGCCCTCAGCACACCACAAGCATGGCATTGGCTTAGACGCCACTCTGGATATTAAAGTCCTTACCAAAAAGACAGAATGCAGCCACTCCAACTGCCACATCGGAGATAATTCAGATGCAACCTAGGAAACACAGGGGCAAACAGGGGCAGGATCACGGACAAAAATGTAGAGCAAGAGCGTTTCCACCAATTCATACATGGCAACAACCCTACTGGAATCTAAGCAATGAAGATTCTGTAAATAAACACTAAGATTTTTATTTCAGAAATAGCAACCATTCAAAGGCAGGGAAAGCTTTCACTTGTCATCAGAAGGTCTGAGAGATTTAAAACAGCTAAATGAAAGAGAAATGCATTCATAGCACAGGCAACCTTTCTGCTCTTCATGACTTTGTCCCCATCTCAGTAAGCAGAAGTTAGCAGGCTTTATACCTGATCTCCCAATATTATTTATGCTTGCTGCATATACTTCTTCTACATTTAACTGCAGGATAAATTTCACTTAATTTTTCTCCTACGTAGCAGATTTAGGTATTCTATAAGCTTTGGTTTTATTTTATTTTTTTTCTTTCTTTCTTTTCTTTTTTTTGGGGTGTGTGTGTGTGTGTGTGTGTGTGTGGTCTTCCAAAGGCCTCAACTAAAGAATTCATTCAAATTTCATTCAAGATGGATAAATGGCCTACATTAGCTATTGCTGTCACTGGACTTACAGTTCTTTTAGTCTGGATGTTCCGCACATTAAAGTTATTCCAAATCCCTCTCATAGGAGCCTCTGGATCCATATCCTCAAGTGATGAGGCCCCTTTTCTTATATGCTGAACAAAGGGCTGTCGGAGCAGAAAGCACACAGGTGTTGAGATGCCATCGGACATTCTAGCTTTCCCTGCATTACTTGCAGAGCATCTGCTGCAATGGAGATGCTCTGGAGGATGGAAATCACACACACCCTGCCCTGGCAACAATAGCCTAGAGGGACAGTCATACAGACACAGCAACGAAAATGCAGGACACTGTAAAGAGGCTGTTACGGTGGAAAGGGATCTCCCATAATTCATGTTTTGGAAGATTTTTCAATGCATCTACGTTACAGTTTTGTGTCTAGTTGTCCCCCCAAAGCCTGATGCAATCATGGAGCAGGGACTTCTAGAGTTTGAGAGTGACTCGTAATCCACTGGGATTATGGGTTTTAGTACTATAGGATTATGGTCCTGCTGGATTTATGGGTGTCACCTGAGGCAGAGAGCCTGAACGTAGCATAAGAGAGACAGAGAGGCAGACTCCCTGTTGTCATTGTTGCTGTTCCACTGCCATGAATTGGATGTTCTCTGCCATGTGCCACTCAGCCTTGGAGTCAGCCGAATATGGAAACCTCCAGTAACTATGAGCTAAATAAACCTTCCCTCCCTTCATTTTGGGTGTTAGGTGTTTATCCCAGCAATGAGAGGAGAGTAATTAAAACAGTCTACACTGAAAGGTGCAGGATAGAAGAAAGAGTTCAGGTCAAGAGGCTAAGAAAGGATTTAATACGACACATGCAACTGAAGTTACAGGATAAGGTTAGCGTGAGCAAACAAACACAAGGCACAAGACTGCAGACACTAAGGTCATTCTGATCTAGCATAGCAGGTTCTGCAGACTCTCCATAGAGACAATAAATAGTCTCATTAAAATACATTTCCTTCTTATTACAATTCTTACCTGAATGTATCAATGTCTGACCACCAGATGATGTCTTGAGTTGTGGGCAGCCAGTGTAACTAGAAAAATCAATTTGTTATATACTTTTGTTTCTTAAAAAAGCTATGAAAGCCAGGCATGGTGGCACATGCCTGTAATCCCAGCACTTGGGAGGCTGAAGCAGGAGGGTTGGTGTGAGTTCGAGACCAGCCTGGGCTACAAAAGTGAGTCAAGGCCAGCCTGAACTGCATAGCAAGACCTTCTCTCAAAAAGACAAAAAAAAAGCTATATAAAACCCAGACTTTACTGATGTCATGTGGAAGAGGGTTAATTCTAGGTAGCTGGAATTCATGCCTCCTAGGTGATCACATTTGTACTGGCTCAAATAGTCTTTGTTCTTACTCTGGGTGTGTCACACCTTGCCTCTTAAAATTATGCATGGAATAACGCTTTTGCCTTGGGAGTAGGCTAGCTATCAGGAGCTTGGCGCCTCTTCTCTCTTCTGTCGCCAACTTGCCTTTCTACTTTCTGCCATGAGTGGAAGCAGCATGGGAAGCTGGTGAGATCCAGCCGTGCAACGTGGGACTCCCCAGCCTCTGAGCCATGAGTTAAAGCAACCCTTCTTCATACTTGTACAGCCTGTGGCACGCTCTTCTGCAACCGAAAGACAGATTAAGACTGAAGACATCAGGTACAAGGAAACTCCATGCTATGTGAGTCCGAGATGACGGAACAGAGGAAGCAAACGCTCCCTCATTCTGGGAGCCTCAGGAAAACTTCACACAAGAAGAAAAAAAAATCCTGTGTGGTGTAGAACAACTTTCTCCTGCAGTAACCTCAAGAATTAAGGTGACCACATCTCTTTATATTTAAACACATTTCTATAAATTTTTCATTTAATGAAGAATATATTAAGAAGGCTCTTTTCAAGTGATACTTGAGCTATAATTAAAAATTCTAACCATGTGCTTGGCCAAAATCTACAATATTCAAAGACCTGTATCTTTCTCACCAGCTTTTCCAGGTGTTTTATAAGCCATTGATTCAGGAAAAAAATAGAAACTATGATTAAGCTACATTCTCCACTGCTGACCTTTGTAACCTTATACTTCCTTTACAAGGGTACTATATTTACCTTATAAAAGACAAGATGAAGTAATAGAAAGAGGATGAAGATGACAAACATTCATTGAATTTCCCTCGCTCGCGCTATGGCCTGGAATTTCCAAGTCTCAACCTTTTTCCAAAGCTATTAATATTATTGCTGCATTGACCTTTGCTGCTGTTTGCCATTTTGAAATTTACAGATCACCAAGCACCAGTAAATCTTGTCAGGATTAATGCAAATGTAAGACACAGTCATTACCGGCTCCTCACAGTAAAGAATAGCTTGCTACAATGTTATTACTGAGACACAATTTATCCTGATTGCCAGAAAGATGAAACTCCCTGAATGGAGGCAGTAAACTCGCTCCAAGAAATAAATTTTCCTGGCGTTGCCCACACAGAAGTTTACTCAGGCGGATGAACTCTGTCACAGCCAGGAGTGGCAGCTGATGGATTGACTCCCCACATCTCCCAGTTCTCCCCGCAAGAAAAGTTAATTCGCTCTCATTCGTTCTGTTCCCTACTCTAGACGTTTTTAAGCGTTGAACTCAGGAAATGAAGACAGCTAAATCATGCACCAGATGAATCATACCACCCCTAACACTGGCACTGGATAAACTTTTAGTATCTCAACCCTGCCTATTGCTTTCCTAGCGCTGCCTAGGATTAATATTCAAATGAATTCCAAGCCAAATAGAAAGCTCTCTTTGCTTCACTGAGGTACTTAGGTTTCTGAAACCTAACAAGTGGTAGCATAAAAGAATTGATACTAAATGGATAGCAAAACTCCAATTCATTACCATTCCATCTTCTCAATGTTCTTTTAAATCATTTCCTTCTCTATCAAAAAAGAAATCGTGCAGTGATGGTTATTGAATGAAGAAGTTTAATTTAGACTTCTTAGAGGAAGAATGTCAAAGAATGAGCAAATCCTAGACAATAAAACTAAGGGAAGGCTGTCTTTTATGCTTCCAGAAAATAACTAGCTAAAGTAAGGGTATTTATCAATCTTGGGGGAAAGAAAGAACATTCAAAGGAAACTGTTTCTAAACGCACGGAAAAAAAACTTGACTACATAAGCAGAAGTCAGTCAGTACATAAAATCGGATGCATGCTTGCCTTTGGCTCCCGAAGTCTCAATTAAATAGTCAGACTTTGAAAGACCTGAGAAGCCATGACAAGGAATTCTGTGGATGTTCTCAAAACCTGGGTTTTCTCAATATCCGTGACCATAGCAGGGAAAAGATCATATTTATAACAGCAGCATTCAAACTCAAAAGAGAGAAAAACAAAAATTGTAAAAGTTAGAAAATACTAAATAAGGGTGGGCCAGATAGCCCTATGGGCTGAAATACCTGCTTAGGCAGAGCGAAGTGACCAGGTTTTAATCCTAGGCATGCTGAGCCGGCCCCGCGCCCCAGAGCATGCTGAGATAGCGACTGAGACTGGGCATGGGGGCGCACATCTACAATCCCAGCACTTGGGGGCCTCAAAAAAGAAGGATCACTACGAATCTGATCTGTGTAGCAAAACCCTACAGACACTGTACAAAAAAAAAAAAAAAATATATATATATATATATATATATATATATATATATATATAAAAGAAAACACCAAATAAATGTCACAGTATTTGTTTTAATATACAGTGTTGTCTTCCAACCAGTTATTCACATTACCAAATGTATACATGTAAAATTGTACGATGAAAGAAAAGCGAGAAATGCATAAGAAATTAAGAGAAAAAGTACAAACAATTGAAAATAGGAGATAAAACAAATTAAGTATTATCTGTTCTTTTCCATTCACCAGGAGAAATCCATAGTACAGTTGTCCATATTAGTTTCTTAAGTGAAATTCTGTATCACTAGTAATTTTTTCTGTTTTAATTCTAATTTGTACTCTCTTTAAAAAATAAAAAAGAATTTTAAGATATTAAATAATCTTAATTTACGATTATTCAAAATCATTTTAGAAGGGCTGGCTTACTAGCTCAACAGATTAAAGCATCTACTTCGGCAGAGCACAGGGGTCGGGGTTCGATCCCAGGCATGCAGTGCCAGCCCCAACCCCAGGGCGCGCTGAGTTGAGACTGCATGTGATGGAGCATGCTTATAATCCCAGCTCCTGGGAGGCTAATAACAGGAGGATTTCTATTAGTCCAATCTATGTAGTGAGACCCTGTAGACTCTGTAGACCCTGTCCTAAATACAGAAAAAACAAAACTCATTTTTAAATCACTGAAGGAAACTATAGGTTAGATGTCTCTTAAAATAAAACCTCTTTGAATTCCAAATTTCATTTGAAGAACAAAACTATTAGTTAGGCTCTCAGGGAGAAAATGCATGAAGTACTGAGGCATAAACTCTAAACTGGGACTTTCTAGGAGGTATGAGATCTGGCTACACATGAAGTTTGTCAGTGAAGCCTGGTTTCAGAAGGTGAGCCCGCAGGGGTGTGCTGAAGGGTGGGTCTCCCTCCTTCCTTCCCAGACTCTCTCTCAGCTACCTGCCCACCATATGCTGAGGGAGATTCCTCTACCCTACCCCCACCTGGAGGTGGTGGGCGGAATGACACCTCTACAGTCTATGAGCCCAAAGCAGCCTTTTCACTTTAGCATTATAGGAGTCAGATACTGTATCATAGGAAAGAGAAAGTAACTAAGACAGACACAGTTGAATAATAAGGTTCTTCATATTCCATGACATCTGTGATGGGAAAGTTGAATAAATTTCTTTTAAAAATAAATGAAAGAGGGCCAGCCAGATAGCTCAGCAGACTAAAGCACCTGCTTCAGCAGAGCACAGTGGCCTGGGGTTTGATCCCTGGTGTGCCATGCCAGTCCCACCACCCCCCCAGCACCCACTGAGAGGGCAGTTGAGACTTAGTGTGGTGGTGTGTACCTATAATCCCAGTGCTTAGGAGACTGAAAATAGGAGGATCACTGAGTCCGATCTATGTAGTGAGACACTGTACACCTTGTCCTAAATTCATGAAAAAAAGGACAGAAAGAGAGAAGGAATCCAAGAAGATGGAGGTAAAAGTTTCTTTTTTGATGAAACTGTATCTGTTCCATAAAAGAATTATTTCACTAAATCCTGTTAGATACCAGAACAAAAAATAAAATAAAATAAAAGGCAAATATAAATTAGGAGCTGGGAAATAGCTCAGTAGAATAAGCATTTGCCTAGAAGTACAAGGTCCTGAGTTCAAACCCTGACACCACACACACACACACACACACACACACACACACACACTCACACACACACACATTAATAGTAGCTAGTCAACCAAATTGGACCATTTACACTGAAGCAAAATAACTCTAACTTTATTTTTTTAATCTAAAGATGAATTTAGATTCCTGTCTAATCTAAATTCAATGTGGTAGGAATCACCTTGAGAATAAATTATGAAAAGCAGGAATAAAGCACCACAGCGTGTTTCTGCTTATAAAGACAGATGGGGCCAGATGTGTGTGGCACATGCCTTTAATCCCAGCACTTGGAGGCCCAAGACAGCAGGATCCTTGTGAGTCTGAGACTAGCCTGGACTACAAAGTGAGCCCAAGGCCAGCCTGAGCTGCATAGCATGATCCTGTCTTGAAAAGACAAAATAAAATAAAATAAAATAATAAAGACAAATTTAAAAAATGGAAAAACAACTTTCTCAAAGTATCATTATGCTTCTTTTCCTACAGGCAGATTCCGGAGGCAGGCATAGAAATAGTTACCACTAGTTTGTACTCCCAATGGCAGCAACAGACATTTTGCAAACTGAAGATAAGGGTCTGCTGTGTGTATGTGTCAGGATTCAAATACAAACACTAAGCAATTTTCAAAATTCACTGTCAAAATCATTGCAGTTTGAATTATTTTATGTTTCAGTCACTTTCCTCTCATTGCTGGGACAAAAATACCTGATGCCCCAAATTAAGGCAAGATTTATTTAGTGTACAGTTAGTGGAGGTTCCAGGACATACTTGGCTGGCTCCAAAGCAGCATAGGCAGAGGGCAGCAGCTCATGGTGGTGGTGAACAGCAAAACATCAAGAGCAAAAAGGCAGGAGCAGCGGCAACAATGACAACCAAGACAAAGCCTGCCTCCCTTATCTTGCATTCAGGCTATCCACCCCCCCCCCCGGGTGTAGCACTCATATCCATCCCAGCACCAGATCATGAATTAATCACAAACTCTAGACGTACACCCCCTAACTGCATGAGGCTTTGGGGGGACTACCAGACACAAACTATAATATTCTCTACACCAGAAAAAAATAACATAATAGGTTTTGTTGTTGTTGTTTTTCTGTATTTAGGAGGTGGTCTACAGGGTTTCACTACATAGGTCAGACTGTAGTGATTCTCCTGTCTTCAGCCTCCCAAGTGCTGGGATTACAGGCGCGCGCCACCGCGCCCAGTCTCAATTGCTGTCTCAGTGTGCCTCCGAGGCAGGCCCACAAGGCATGCTAAAGATCCACCCCGGCCAGTGCATCTGCCTAAGCAGGTGCTTTAGTCTGCTGAGCTACAGGCCGACTCTAAATAATATAATAATTACCCCTGCTCTTTTTCCAAAACATAGAATAATACCTATTCTACCTCATAGGAAAAATAATTTTCAAGATCTTATAAAAAAGTAAAACTACTGGGCCACCCTGAGTCAAGCAAACATGAATTAAAGAATAATTATAAATCAAATGAATATATTCCAATTGCTTCTAATTTCTCAGCCCTCTCAAAATTGGACTGATCATGTTTTCCTAGTAGCTGTAACCCCATTTTAAAATTTCTGCTGCACCAAAACTGTTAATTAGATTTTCCATCTCACCAACATGCTTTATGAATGCAGATACCAAACTTAAAATAGTCAAATTTAGAATTATATTTAAAAGAGAATATGTTGCTTTTTCATATGAATATGTTCTTTTAATATCATGTAGGAATTGCATTTAAAATAAATTTATACCTAGACCACATGCCACACTGGCCGTTAACCCTGGGCATGCTGAGCTGGCCATGAGACCAGGCGTGGTGGTGCATGCCTGTAATCTCAGTGCTGGATAGGCTGAGACAGAAGCATCACTATCAGTCTAAACTGCAAATACATAAAAAATAAATAAGTAAATTTATACATTTATTATATTTGCATAATAATCATCTGACAAAATTAAGCATCCACTTATAAAAATAATTCTCAAAAGAAGAAAAACTCCTTGTTCTGATAAAAGGCCTCTGTGGAAACTTACAGCTAACATGTTTATTGATGAAATATTAAATATAATCCTGTCTCTCAGGCTTAGTAAACATAGTAAAAAGAAAATAAAATTAAAGACATAAATATTTCAAAAAACTATTAAACTCTCTTTATTCAAATAAATAAAAAATAGTTTAATAGTTTTTTTAAATATTTATGTCTTTTAATTTGTTTTCCTTTTCTTACCTTTATGCAATTATAAGGGCATATTCACTTGATTGTTAAGTTATTTTCTTATGTGTGCATATGATTTTTTTCATTGTTTTAGAATATATTTCATTCCAATGAAATTCAGAGTTTACCTATACTTTTGGGGGGTTCATCTCCATTGCAGTTTAGACCTGGTCCTTCACAAGTGTTCTCTGCACACGCATCCCAGCCATAATTCCAGGTCACCCCACTCTGTTTCACGTCACACAGGGAGTACATCCTGTTCCCTGATTGATTCTTATGCTCACTGGTTGGTCTTTGGAAAAGTGACTGGGTGATGGGGTTCATAGTTGAGCTGCTGGTGGAACACAGAATCCAGTTGTGAGACAGTCATAGTGGATATGGCTTGTGCCTTTCCCACTCCTGCATGCTGTCTCTCTGCTTCCTGGATCCATGAGGTGAGCTTGACCCTTCCACAAGCTCCCCTGCCTAGGAGGCAGCTGACTATGGAGTGAGATCTCTGCAAACAGTGAGCCAAAATATACCTTTCCTCTTTGAAATTGTAGATTTTGAGTGTTGTGTTTCAGTAAAGAGACAGTAACTAAGGCGATCTCTTTCACTCCTCCAGAAATTGCCAATCTTGCAATAGTAAGAACACTTTTAGAAATTGGAATAAACATTGCTATAGAGTCTCTTTAGGAAAAAAAATTGAGCATATATATGCTTTTATGTAAAACATTTGGCAAGCAATTTCCAGATCCCTAATCTCCAGATTATGAAACTCTCTCTAAAAGAAACATTTTAGCAAGTCATAGTGATTCTCTTAATGACCACTTTAATTCCATTTTTCAAAAACTAGAGAAGTGATTCATAACCACAAATATGAAAAACACCTACACAGAAAGCATTCACTTAACGCAGGTGGTACTCTGAGAAAACTGATTATGAGTTTAAAATGTGCTGCTTCACTTCAGTCTTAAATAAATTTTAAGTAAGTTTTAAGTCATAATTTTTGCTCTATTTAAAAATAACAGTCCGTGAATATATGACACAAACTATTCAATCTAGCCACAAGGCTTGATGTACCGATGAAATCTCAGACCCTTGGGAGTAACTGTAAACCCACAGTCCACTGATACCAAGTAATTAGGAAAAACAGAAATAGCTAATAGGTTCCTAAAAGAACGTATTTTAGTTTAAATATGTAATATCCACAGAGACAGTAAGACTGTTCAAGGGAAACAAAATGCACTATAATGTCACCACCATAATTATTTTGCCTTGCTCTTCTAAAATCGCTTTAGCGAATTTCAAAATGTTATTTGCATTTTTGTCTCAGAAAGATCTCTTAACAGCAAACTGTTTCCATTTTCATTTATCACCTGTGGTGATTGACACAGAGTGAACCAGGTTCTATAATTTACTGGAGAAAGTAGTGAGCCAACAGTTTGACAGAACAAAGTCCTAGGATTGTGACAAGCAAAACAAGAATGTAGTTTGCAGTTGTAAATTAAAATTGGAGAGGAAAATGCTTGAAAGTAAATTCTGTATTAAAGGTGAACTTATGAAATAGCACAGTGGAGTAAGTGCCTGCTTTGGAAAGTGCAGGAACGGGGTTCAGTGCCCGGTCCCATAGGCCACACCTTCCCCGCTCCTGGGGCACACTGAGCCGGTGAAGGAGTCTGGATGAGTTGGTGTGTGCCTATAGTCCCAGCACTGGGTAGGCTGAAAACAGGGGGATCACTATGAGTCTGAGATGTACAGTGAAACCCTGTACCAAGTACATTAAAAAAAAAAAAAAGTAGACAATGCCCATGACTACTGCATTCAACAGTTTTGCAGGTATGGATGAGTAATTAAAAATCACTCACTTCAACAACGTATACATCCTCAAGTTCCAGGGTGCTCTTTATGGGAAGTAGGCATGAAGATCATTTAGATTGCTCAACACTAGTAAACATATTTGAGGATTTTTAAAGCTTCACTTTGGGCTAAGTCGAGATCAGATTGCTTTAAGAAGCCTCTTTGTGTGAGAACATGAATATTTTTGCTGTCTTTGCAGGCATTTTGTTGCAGAATCAAAATTTAACTTTTTACAGCTTTCCTTGCCTCCAAGGACCCCAGACATGCTCTATTTGCAAACTGACTGCATGAACCGAGAAGCAGCGTCATTCTGAAGCTGTTGGTCTGGACAAAATGAGGATGTCGTGGAAGAGAAAAAAGGTTAGGAAAAGAACATGCTGAGAGATGAAAGTAAAAATCCCAGCCTTCCCATAAAGTCTTTCACAGAGCAAGAATCGCTCGCTAATGCTTTATTTTTCTCAGTCTATGTTCTTCTCTCAACTCTGCTCTGTTCTTTGGTTTCAAGTTTCCAGCAATCTCTTCATATAGTCAAGAATATTTACATTTAAAATCTTGGCCAGATTGCTTGAATGCTAATAATGACCTCAATTTTATTGTATACTGAAGAAAAAAGTTGAATTTAGAGCTATGTTTTATCTTCCTTTTAATTCTAATTGTTCTCTCAGTCGTTCCTTTCCCAATATCATATTATTTCCACTAAAATTACCAAAATCTACAGAAGAGCTCCGCCCTTATATTGAACATGATTGATATTTGGGGGGTACAATGCCCTTAAAAAGAAGGGAAATTATTTTTTTATTTTGTTTCTCTGTACTCTAATAGATGAAGTACAGTTTTTAAACCATGTTTCATACAGATTGCTGATTTAGAGTGGAAGAGGACACGGGGGTCTTCTGGTGAAGCATCCCTATTGTTCATGTGGAGACAGTGGTCCAGGAAGGATTAGGATTTCCAGAGAGTGATCCAGGCAGCCGCAGAGGTAGTAATAGGTAGTTCTCAGGTCTATAAGCCAAACATCCACTTGATAAGGAATAGCTTAATTCTTTCATTTCTACTTCCTCGGTGACTATTTCATTTAGACTTCTTTTGCTTTTTGTTCAAATTTATCCTTTCAATTTTTTTATTAGTACATGTTTGCCATGCACAATGATCACATTCATCAAAAAGAATTTGTGCTAAATATATCTTAATTTTTTCCCATTCCCCTCACACCCTTCAACCATTCATCTATTCTTCATTTGCAGTTTTGCTTCTGCTTTTTCTTCCATTCTCTTTTTATAATCTTCCTTTCCCTTCCTTCCCTTTCCTTTGTCCTTTCCCTGTCCTCATTTCCATTTGACCACGGTTTTTTTCCTCCGTTCCTTATCCTCCATTTGGTTCCTCATTTACCCTTTGAGTTTCTCACACAAGAGAAACACTGTGATATTTAAACTTGGATGCCTGATTTATTTCCCTTAAGATGATAATCTCAAGCTGTATTCATTTACCTAAATATTTTTCAACTTTATTCTTCTTAATGGCAGAATAGCAGTCCATTGTTTGTAAAAACCAATTTTTCTTTGTCCATTCATCCATTGATGGGCATGTGGGCTGTTTTCGAGGTTGAACTATTCTGAATTGTGGCGCTATCAACGTGGAGATGCACACATCACCAAGGTAACGCTTTTAAGTCTTTTGGGAAGACACGAAGAAGGAGAATGACTGGGTCAGATAGAGCCTTCAGCTTCAGTTTCTTGAGGAATGCTATAGTGATTTTCATAATGGTTGTACCAATTTACACTCCCACCAAAATGGATAAAAGTTCTTCTTTCCCCAACAGTCTCACCAGTTGTTTGAAATTAGTTGATTTCTGGAGGGAGATGGTATCACATAGATTTCATCAATGACCAGCGATGAATATATTTTCATATATTTACTTATAGTTTGTACTTTTTCATATGAGTAGTATCTATTCATTTTAGATGCCCATTTTTGGAGTGGATTTTAACATTTGGAAAATCTAAATTCTTTTAAATTCTTTAGATATTTTAAAGTTTAGTTCTTTGTCTGAGAAGTAGATGGTAAAATTTTTTGCATTCTGTAGGTTTTCTTGTCACCCTGTTTGTCAGTTGTTTCTTGCTGTGCAAAAGTCTTTTAATCTGGTGTGATCCCAGTTATGATTTTGTTATATTTTTGTGCAGTTGGAGTTTTTTCATAAAGTCTATCTACCTATGTCTTCAAGAGTTTCCCTATTCAATTTTCTGGCAGATTAAATGTTTCTATTTTAATGTTCAGACCTATGATCAATTTTGATTTTAGTTATAAGTATGCTGAGAAATATGGCTCTAGGTTTAATCTTCAACCAGTTTGGAAAGCCACTTTGCCGAGCACCATTTATGAAAGAAGCTACCTTTCTTCCAGTTTGGCGCCTTTGTCAAAAACAAGGTACTGGAGTGCATTTGAAGTTATTTCTGCACCTTCTAATCTGGTTCCACTGATTCTTCAGTATGTTTTTGACAGTAGACTTTGTTTTCAGCATTGTAGCTTTGTCAGATAACTTCAGGCCAAGGATTGTGATGCCCATATCTTGCTCTTGTTGCCCCATATTGCTTTTATTCTAAGCTTCTTCTGATTCTATGTAAATTTTAGAATTTTTTTTCTCTAGTTCCTGGGGTATGCTGTTTTTATTTTCATTGGAATTTTACTAAATCTGTACAACAGTTTTGAAAGTATGGCCATTTTCACTATTTTAGCTCTGCCTATCCAAGAACAAAGGATGTCTTTCTGTATTCTGATATGATTTTTATCTCGTTTTACAGAGTACTCTAGTCTTTAGTGTAAAGTTCTTTTTACTTCCTTTATTAATTTCTTTCATTTCTCTTAATGCTACTGTGAAAGATGTTGTTTCCCTAATTTATCTCTGCTTATTATTCATATACAGAAATACTGTTGATTTTTTTTACTGTTGATTATTTTTAATGTTGATATTATATTGGTTACGCTGCTGAATTAGGTTCTTAAATCTAGGAGTTTTAGGTGAATTTTTTGGTCTTCTGTGTAGAGTATCATGTCATCAATAAATAATGACAATTTAACTTCTTCATTTCCTATCTATAGTCCTTTTATGTATTTGTTTTGTCTAACTGCTCTGGATTATATTTGTAGAACTATAATGAACAAGAGTAGTGGTAGTTGACATCCTTGTCTTATTCCTAGTTTTAGAGAGAAAGCTTTCAGTTCCTGATCATTTAGTATGATGTTAGCTCTTAGGCTGTTATAGATGCTCTTTATCAGATAGAGTTAAGGACTTCCTATTCCAGTTTTTTGTAGGGTTTTTTTTTTTTTTTTTTGTTGTTGTTGTTGTTGTTGTTGTTGTTGTTTCCATGAATGAGTACTAGACATTGTCAAATGCTTTCGCTGAATATATTGAGATGACTGTGTGGAGTTTTTTGCTTGGTTCTATTGATATGGTGTATTTGCATTTATTGACTTGCATATTTTGAGCCATCTCTACATCTCTGGGAAGAATCTATCTTGGTCATGCTGTATAATATTTTTGATGATTTCCTTCATTCTGTTTGCCAGTGTCTTATTGGGAATTTTTGCATCTATGTTCATTAAAAATATTACTTCTTGGTTAAGTCCTTTTCTAGTTTTGGTATCATATTATTGCTTGCCACCAAGAATGACTTCATTAGATCTGCCCTAAAATTCTTTTTTTTTTTATATTTTATTTATTTATTTTTTGTTTTAGAACCTTTCTTTATTCACTCATTTTTATGGCCGGCTCAGCCTGCCCCGAGGACAGGGCTGGCGCAGCATGTGGTGCCGGGGATCGAACTGCGGTCCCTGAAGCCGCCCAAGCTTTCCCAAGCAGGCGCTTTAGATCACTGAGCCATCCCGCCAGGCCCCTCTGCCCTAAAATTCTTGTAGAATTCAGCAGTGAATCCATCAGGACCAGACTTTACTTTGTTTATTTTTCTTGCTGTTTTAGTTTTATTGCAGCAAGAATTGAACTCAGTATCTCATGCTTGCCAGGCAGGTGCTGCACTACTGAGCCATATTTCTGAACTTTTCTTGAACTTTTCTTTGTTGGTAGTTTCTTTTTACTAATTCAATTTCATTGACTAATGTTGGATTGTGTGGAATTGTTAAGCCATTTTTATTTGGCTTTAGTAATTTATATTTATCTAGAAATCTATGTCTTTTGATTTTTTTTTCTTTCCTTCCCCTCCCCCTTTTTATTTGTGTTTGTATGATTGTTTGTTTTTGATGCCAGGAGTCAAGCTCAAGACCTTGTCCTTGCCACACAGGCACTATGCCACTGAGCTATATCCTCAGCCCTCCCTCTCTTTCCAGAGTATAAGCTCTCAAAGTAGGTACTGACAGTCTTCTGGATTTCTGAAGGAACTGTTGTGATTTTCCATTTACATTCCTAGTTGCATGGATTTGGATATTTTCTTTCCTTGTTTGGCTGAGGTTGGCTAAGGGCTTGTCTATTTTATTTAATCTTTCAAAGTACCAACTCTTTAATTCATTGATTCTTTGTATTCATTTCTTAGTCTCAGTGGCATCAATTTTCACTCAGTTCTTTGTAATTTCTTCCTTCATTCTTGCCTTAGGCTTAGCTTGTTTTTATTTTTTCTAGAAACTTAATGTTCTATATTAGATTATTTATTTCAGATACCTCTGTTGCTCTTATATGGAACTATAGTTTATAGTTACACAACTATAAACTCCTGTAACACTGCTGCTATTGCATCTGACAAGCTCCAGTATGCTATATTGGTATTATTGTTCAATGATAGAAACTGTGTGTTTTCTTCTTTAATTTTATCTTTGATTCATTAGTTGTCCAAGAGAGTATTGTTTTGCTTCCTTATGATTATGAAGTTTTTTTTGTTTCTTCTGCCACTTATTTTCAATTTCATTACACTATGCCCTGATAATATTCATGAGATCATTTCTATTGCCTTGCATTTACCTAAGCATACTCAGTGAGCTAGTATTTTGGAAAAAGTCCCATATGCTGTTGAGCATAATGTGTATGCTATTTATGTAGGTCAGATTAGGTTTTAATCTGTTCTAGATATTGCCATTTTCTCATTCTTCTCAATTAAGTATTTGTAATATGCCAATTCTGCACTAATCTCTCTCCAAGAATACTTTTTTTTGACAAAGTTCATCGTATTTTTTTGCAAGGCTTCATTAAAGTAATTACTGTAAGAATCTATATGCAATCTTAATCCAGGTCTCGGAAAACCCACATTCAGCAATGGTGATTGAGCAGAGGCAGACACAAAAGGGAAAGCAACTTCTACATGGGGGAGGGGGGATGAAAAGACAATCCTGATTTTGGACACACTTTCTCACTCCAATCAGACTTACAGAGTTAAAAGAGAAATGGCCCTTGGCTTATCCAGTATTTCCCAAGTGTTTCTTATACCCTATAGGTGGTGGATAGTTTAATGTTGTGGCCAGATTGAGTAGGAAATCACACAGGTATATCAAGTAACATTGATTTCTTTACTAAAGCCTCATGGCCTTGTACACCAGTGGCCTTGCGGTACTCCAAAATTATAGGCAACTTGTTCCAAATTTAGTTGAGCAAGAAAGGCTTTTACAGAGAATCCCACAGAGCTACTATCTTGAAGGGTACCATGGGACAGGAAGGCTGATTACATCAATTCTACAAATTGTAATCTAGTTAGTTCTCAGTCAGAACAAGAACTAAGTCTTTTCAATATAGTTGCTCATTGACAGGAACATTTCATTTTGTCCCAGGCCTTCCTGGTTTCTGAAAAGACATCCTGGCTGCCTCTGGTATGATAAAAATGGTTAGAAGAAAAAAGATAAGAAAGAGTTTAACTCTGCCAGTATTGAGGGCTGGCAAAACACAGGACTCAAGCAAGGCTGACCCTTACAAGGAGCATAGTGATGAACATCTCCCCCACAAAATCCAATTGAAAACTATTAATTCTTAGTTGGAAAATGGTACATACAGCAGAATTTATTGCACATACAAATATAGAGTATTAAAGTATTTAAATAGTATCGTTTACAGGAATTGAACTCATAACCTGTGCTTGTCAGGAAGGTGCTCTGCCACTCAGCTAAATTCCCAGCCCTCTAACTTTATTTTTCTTTTCTTTTCTTTCCTTTTTTTTTTTTTTTTTTTTTTTTTTTTTTTTTTTTTTTTTTTTTTTTTTTTTTTTAGGGGAAGGGTCTACAAGGTGCTCAGAGTCTCGCTACCAAATCAGACTTGTAGAGATCTGCCTGTTTTCAGCCTCCCAAGAGCAGGGATTACAGGTGCACGCCACCACACCTAGTCTCAATTGCCATCTCAGAGTGCCCTGCGGTTGGAGCCAGAGCAACAAGCCCAGGGATTGAACCCTTGGCCCCTGCACCTGCTGTCAGGAGCTTTAATCTGCTAAGCTACTTAGCCAGCCCTGCTCAAACTTTAAATAAAATCACATACAGAGACTCTTATGACATATATTAAAGGGATGTTTTAAAACACGCTTAAATTTTGGTGCCTATACTCACCATGACCAAAACTGGAATATTTTAAGCAACAATAAAAAATAATGGTTGCACTGCACATTGATGGCACATGGTTACTATCCCAGCCCTGGAGAAGCTAAACCAGGATTGTAAATTGAAGGCCAACCTGGACTACATAATGAGACCATATTGTGAATAAAAAATTATCTGCAGTTATTGCAGTTGCAGAACGGGATTTGTCACATTTGTAACACCATATGAAAATCACATCGTGTATTTTCGGTGCAAGTTATGCTTGCAATAAGCAAATAACTGAAGGGGATTTTTCTTTACCAAAGTTTGCCAACTCCTAAAGGAAAGAGTAAGTATAAAAGGCTGGTCTTTGTGGAAATGCAAGTGAGATTAATATAAAATTGAAGTTTCCAGGTACAGTAAGTGTAGGCAAATCTGTTAATAACATCAAAGATGTTTGAACACTCTAAAGAGTATACAATAAAATCATGCAGTAGATGAATAGCATCTACTACTTCAGGAGTCATGAAGCTTTTTCTATAAAAATCCAGATAATAAATAGTTTAGGGCTTCCAGACCATAGTATCTATTGAAACCATTCAACTGTGCCTTTGGAGAACAAGAACAAACAGAAACAATTTGTGAAAAAATGAAGGTTGCTATATTTCAATACCACTTCTTCATGCTACTGAAATTTTTATGTTATATATCTTCTCATGTACCATGAAATATTATTTTTAGGGTTTATTTCAACCATTTAAAAATGCAACTATTTAAAAGCAGCATACAGGGGCCCAGCAGGATGGCTCAGTGGTCTAAAGCTCCTGCTTAGGAAAGCTTGGGCGGTTGCAGGGACTGTGGTTCAATCCCCAGCACCACATGCTGCGCCAGCCCTGCCCTCAGGGCAGGCTGAGCTGGCCATAAAAATAAATAAATAAATAAACAAACAAACAAAAGTTATGAAACAAGAAAAAAAATTACAAAAATTTAAAAGCAGCATACAAACAGATATCCATCAGTCCTCACGTCACCAAAATTGACATTTTTGTTAGTTCTATTTTGTTTCTTAAAGCAGGGCAGAAGAAGGCATTGTCATTTACCTGTTGATGTATTCCATGGGTGCAAATTAAAGGTAAAACAATCTGAAGGATGTTTACTGCAATTTTATCTGAAGTTTTGTTCTAGTATATTGTAAATATTCACTTGAAAAGAAACCCAGGTGCTAGGGACATAGCTCAGTGTGTAGCACCTGCCTTCAAAGCACAAGGCCCTGAGTTCCAGTCCCCTATAGGAAAGAAAGAAAGAGAGAGAGAGAGACAGAGAGAGAGAGAAAGAAAGAAACAAACAAACAAACAAACAAAGAAACAAAGAAACAAACTAACAAAGAAAGAAAAAGAGGAAAGACTTAGCTTTTTAAAAACATCCCTGCAAGAATCTAAGTTATAAAACAGCTGGAACACACAGGTTAGTTAAAAGGTAATTACCATTGATGCAGTGCTGGAGAGAACAAGTTTAATTGAGGGTCTCTGAATGTAAAGAGGACTTGGCTGGAAATGGACTACAGAGGGGAGAAATCATCAGGTTAATGTCTGAGTAGAACATGTGTGTTTATATTGGCATCTGAGGTGGAGAATGAAGAAAAATGAAAGAGTAACCTTATCTCTAATAGGTCCAACAGTAAAGAGAAAGTCAAAGTTCAAAACTGCAATTCCCCCTAACAAAAAAGGGACAGAATCAGGTAAAATGAGAAGATGACCTTGGAGATGATGAGTGATCAAAATGCAACTCACTGCTTTCCCTCTGAAAACCTGCAGGCACAAAATGTGAACACGGAATATCACTGTGCCTCCTAAATTTCTGAATCTGTAAGTATCTGAGCCAAAAATGGATAGAAATATGTGCCTTGGATGGCTTCACACTCTCAGATTCAAGATGCCATAACCAATATTTTCAATCAATGCCCGATGAATTAGACAGCTTCCATCTATCAATTGCCTACCAGATGTCTTACAATATCGCAGACGACACAGCCAATATATGAAATTCTCACCTATGTAATAAGAACTAAAGAAACAAATAACCCTCTTAGTGTAACACACTTAAAGGGAAGTTGGGCAGAAATTGGAACACGATCTGGGCTCCAAAATCTGTGCCTTTTCCTA
Source organism: Myocastor coypus (assembly GCA_004027025.1). Taxonomy (NCBI): domain Eukaryota; kingdom Metazoa; phylum Chordata; class Mammalia; order Rodentia; family Myocastoridae; genus Myocastor; species Myocastor coypus. The sequence goes on along the minus strand of PVJA010001408.1, from coordinate 72,780 downwards.
TTTTGCCTCAAACTCCAAGAGACCTACTTTAGTAATTCACATCTGCCTCTACATACTCCTGAAGGCCTGAATGGTAAAATATTGTAAGTGAGTCAGGAACTCTGCAGTATCAGGCAGCTCAGAGAAGCCCCAGGGTCTGGACTGTAGCTGCCTGCAGATGCCATCCTCAAGGCCAACTTGCGTAACACAATAAAGACACCGAGATCAAATAGATGGCAGCAGGAAACGCAGGTAAAATCTGAGCCTCCATGAGTGGTGTATTCATCACTTTGCATCCCCGTTTCCCCAGAGATAAAATTTACAGTACAGGCATAGAGAGTGTAAATTTGAAATCTATGGTTTCTATTTACAATTAGAAATTTGGTTTCTTAAAGATTTAATTTTCCTTGGTGAAGAGTTCAAACTTACAGAGGAAAAGCTCATACCTGATCCTTCACATACAAAGACACGACAAAGAAAATTCTTTCCGCAGGAGAGCTACAAACAAGTCTCCAAGCACCTCTCAAAATCCTCATTTAATTAACAGGGATGATTTCTTCGTTGTAAAAAAGACCGAAAGTTGCCCTTTCTCCTGTCTGTGTTTCTCTATACAGCTGCATACCCTGGGGCTTCAACTAAGGACTTTGAAAGTAGGCCAGTGTTAATAACCTCCAAATCCTGCAGGGTTGGTTAGTAAGAGAAATGCTGTTACAAGAACATCTCTTAAGGGCCAAGCCATGTGAGAGAAACTATCCATGTTCAGAAAAGGCAGAAGGGAAAAATCAGAGCATTTTCCATGTTATACTAGAGGCGCATTTTTTGACTGAAAATGAGATCATACTAATCAATTGTGGGAAACAGCCCAGTAAGCTTTACTTAATTTGAAGTAAGACCCCAGTTCATCTTTCCCATTCCTTTTTCTGTATTTCTTCCTATCTTTTACATTGGCCTTTAATTAAATCCATTCCTACATCTTCTTCTTCTTCTTTTACTTGTTATTTAAGAATTTCTCCTTTCCATTTTCACAGATTTTGACTGCTATTGTGTCTTTCCTAGAACACTTGTTTGTATTTTGTAAGTCTTTTGTTCCTAATTATTCTTACCTACTTTGTGATAATTGGTAACTAAACTGATACAGGAAAATATGTCCTCTAGGCAAAAAGATACCAGACCAGCCTGTCTTCCCCTAGATAATTTCTATCCCCTAGTTGTTTCTTACTTACTTTTATTTATTTTTTGTGTGTATTGAGCACAGCATCTCACCACTCAGCCCAGATTTGTAGTGATCTGCCTATTTTTAGCCTCCCCAGCACTGGAATTACAGGTGTGCTCCACCATGCCTGCTCTAGGTGGCCTACTCAGAGTGCAGGGTGGGGGGTCATGCAGCATGTGGTGCTGGAGATCTAACCCTTGTCCCTGCACTTGCCTAAGCAGGCCCTTGGTCCACTGAGTTATCTCATCAGCCTCGTAGTCCTTTCATAAACTCTCCTAGACACACCAGAAGCAGCACCAAGTGTGACATATCTGGGATAAAAAGATCAGTGTTATGGTTTGCGTCTACTTGTATCCCCAAAGCATCATGAAGTCATTGGGCTGTGGTTCTAGAGTTTGTGATTAATTCATTGATCCAAATCTAGTATTATGGGTGTGAATACAACACCCACCCTGGGGCAGGTAGCCTGAAGGCAATATAAGGGAAGCAGAGAGGCTTGCTAGCTGCTGGCTCTGCTGCCCCACCCTTTGTATTTTGCTGTCTTCCACCACCATGAGCTGCTGCCCTCTTCCATGTGTCACTCTGCCTTGGAGCCAGTTGAGTACGGACTAAAACTTCCACAAACTGTGAGCGAAATAAACCTTTCCTTCCTTAACTATGGGTGTTGGCTATTTTGTCCCAGTAATGAGAAAAGAGTAATGGAAACAATCACTGTAAGACTTTTGCGAATTGAAACAAAAAGTCCGGGTTAAAATTTGTACTATTACTGGATTCCAGTGCACTTCCCATCTCTTTGATGAAGTAATATCTACTGAGACTACTTCTGTTGAACAGTTTAGCCATGTAACATTTTCAGTTGTTAAAAAAAAGTTAAAGTAGTTTATATTAATCTGTTCTACATTACTAGTAATACAATACCAAAAGGGTAAGCAAAAGAAAATTATCTTTGATTCTGGCCAAGATTAAGGGTCCACATTTAGTAATGGCCATCTTGGTAGCAGTCTCAAATCTGAACAAAGCATCACAGTGCAACAGAGATAAGGACACGTGCATGGCATAGGTTTCAGGTTTTTGGGGGTTTTGTTGTTGTTGTTGTTTTGTTTTGTTTTTTTGCCTCTGTTGTCAAGCTGTGTCTTAGTTACTTTTCTCTCACTGCTGGGACAAATACCTGACACCCAAAATCAAGGAAGGAAAGGTTTATTTAGCTCAAAGTTACTGGAGGGTTCAGTCAGTACTCGGCTGACTCCAAGGCTGAGTGGCGCATGGCAGAGAGCATCCAGTTCATGGTAGTAGAACAGTAACAATGGCGACAGAGGCAACTGACCAACCAGGGGAGCAGCAAGCAACAGCGCTAGTCTGTCTCTCGGTCTCTCTTTATATTACATTCATGCTCTCTGCCTCAGCATATGTGCCTTCAGCTACACCCATAGTCCCAGAAGTACTCAGACCATAATCCCATCAGTATTAAAACACAACCCCAGTGACTCATGAGTCAAGTCGCAATCTATAGGAGTCCCTGTCCCATGACTGCATTAGGCTTTGGGGGGACAACTAGACATCAACCATAACAAACTGCCAGTATTCAGCCGTGGTGGTGCCACTGTAGTCACTTGGCCTCATCAGCTCCCCAAGAGACCATGACCATACTATGTCAGAAGAAGTTTCTTTGAACATTTCACAGTGAAAATTCAATTTCAACACATGAACCCTTTGAGGACACTCACACCATATCCAGACAGATTTTATTCAGTTCCACAATGTATTGAACTCTTGAAAATCATGCAGAAACTCAAGGCTTGAATGGGCTACACAAAATGAATGCCATAACTTTGAATAAACTATGATACAATGGAGATCCCTACAAAACTAATTTTCTTATATAATGTTTAAGATATACTCAATCTTAAGCATGTCACGATTTCTAAATATTTGCTTTAGTTTTAAAAATCAGTTAAAAATCTAACTATAGTAGAGCCTATATACACGTGTTTTTGAATTCCTATTGAACTGCAAGATGCATGCAATTACTCATTCTACGAAATGATCACTATTTGTTCTCCTAGGTGATTATTGTAGTTTCCATTGCCTCTGTCAAGATTTTACCAGGAACGTTGAAAGCATAATTTAAATTCTAAATACGTTTATTTACTCAGACACAGGCTGGTAAAGTAATCTAACATGCCATTGCAGGGTTTCATTTCGCAGTGTCAGTTAATACTTGATCAGAAACCACTACTGACTACAAGATTACTTCCCAAGAAGCTAAACATAATTATGAGCCTCTTTCATTTTCAGAGATTTGATAAGAAGAAATTGGTTTGTTCCAAGAATAACCATTTCACTTCACTTTAATATAGCTCCCACTTACAAAGGACAAAACAGCAACTTAACCTATAGTTGCACTTCGAATTTTGTTACAAATGTAAAAATGTTTTCTTTAGAAAGTATCATGTCCTCGTGATCCAGAGGATTAATTTTCTCTCTACTATGAAAGTATACTGGGAGAGTTAATGCACGTATATTTTTTGCAATATTTCATTTCCTATCTCAGATAAAACCCAAAGTGCTTGCTGAGACGCTCACGGCCTCATGTGGTGAGCAGTCCTCATGCCCATGCTCATCCGTAGGCTTCCTGCCAGCCATTCTCCTTCTGTGAGTTGTGCCTCCCTGCTGTTTTTTCTGTACCAACACACATCCCTGCCTTTGCACTTCCTGCTCCCTAGGCCTAAAATATTTGCTTCCTACAAATAGTGCATAGATGCCCCCTTTCATACATTCATTGTTCTACACGGTTAATTCAAAGAAGTCAGTGATCCTTCCTAAAATCTCTCTTCTTTTATGTCATCATTCTCTGTACTTTTCTGCAAGTGGTAGGCACTCAAAGATTTCACTTGCTTGAGTAAATCATATAAGAAACTGTTGATAGAAAAAAATGAAACAATTGTTCCCATGTCTCAGGAGTGTCTTGCTGCCAACCTTCAGCCTGAGGGGGAAAGATGAAAGCCTCCAGGCAAATCCCAGCATATGAAAAACTGAAGCAAAACAGGATGGCCAGCTGGGGCTGTGATCGGGTCTGCTTTGTAATTACATCCGGTCACTGAGAAGCAACTGGGGCTTTTCAACCCTGGACTTGCCATAAGATCCAGATTTGGGGAAGGATTTCACAAATGAAAATGTATAGAAGAGTGGGGCAAGTAGCAATGGGGCCCAGGAAGCAATTTAGCAGGCATGCTTACTTATGTAGGTGACTTATGAATGATGAGCCCAGACACTGTAAGTCCTAGTAAGAAGAAAGGGGTGTTTGCTCATTAAGACATCATCAACAGATCACTATTTCACGTAAATGCCACATGTAGTTCTATCAAATTATCTTTCTTTATATTAGCATAATTTCCTTAAAAGTGTAATATAAAAAGGAGAAAAACAAATACATAAAAATATCTGGTTTATTAGACAATTTACTATATTTTCTTGAGACAGCAGATGAACTTTGATGATCTCCCCAGTGTGACTGCACCCTAAAATCATGATTGTGGGAATGCACACTTAAAAGTATGCCTCCGGAGCTTTCAGATTCCCAAGAGACAAATGCATCTGAGAAGGCTTGCCAGTAATACTTGGAAAATAACTGTAAGCAGTACATGGGGAATCTGATGAGTAGGAAAGGCTATGCATGGCAAGATTAATACGCAGCATTAAACTTAAATCAATAAAATTCCTTCTGGACTTGAGCACTATCTGGTCTTTACTTGAGGGGCAAAATGGAGTGATGAAACAAAGCATTCACTCTCTTCACCATTTGGGAGACAGAATTATAATTCAAGAAAGAGTCAAGGTAGTACGCCGAAAATAATTTCATATCTAATAGCACCATCTCTAATAACTCATATATAATAGGAGCTACATTCACATATACTGTTTTGTGTAGAGAAAAATGAAATGGTCCCTTTTTAGAGCATATTTTCTATTATGCCACAACTACTCTCATTATGAATTTAGAGAACACACTAATCAGGTTCACAGGCGTTAATACCTCACCTCTTTGTCTGGCGAGATTGCGGACCATGTTAACTTTTGCCATTTAGCTCTCTGGTAAGCACAGTCAATCAGAAGTCCTGGATGGTCACTGTCAGGCTGGAGGAAGAAGGGCAGCTCTGCAGTGGCCTCAACAGCCAGTGACCTCCAGAAAGGGTCAGAAGGACTACACTGTCAAGGCAAGTAGTCTCCATCATGCCGCTTCTTCCTGATGGTGAAGATAAGCAAATTCCAATGGCAGCCACTCCTTCTCTCCAAAGAACCAAATCTCACCTTGCAGGGCCTTCCTCTAGCTCCTTTCCTTGTTTTTCTTTCCCTTTGACCATGCATGGTAGGTCTCAGGGCCATAGCCAGTCTACAGAGGTGACTTCTGCAAATGCTGCTGGTAGGGTTCTCTCTTACCCTGTGGTTAGCTACTTTGATTTCATTGAAATGCTCTATATCTAATTTCCCTTTCTCAAACTGCTGACACTATTCAACACAAGAAATGTTTGGCAATGTATCACACAGATATTTATTCATCTCTTCCAGTCTTATGGGAGTTGGGAAAGTAAAACAAATTTAGCTCAAAAGAATCTAAGAAATTTGAGTATACATTTATTAATCCAATAAACCACTAAAAAGAAATTATCTTACAAAGTCAATTAAATAGGTGTCTAAATAGTAAATTCTGAGAGTATTTTCATTACAGTTGAAAAGAGCAGAAACAGATTGAAACCAATTCAAGTAAAGAAAAAGAAAAATTAAAGAATAAGCATGGAAGTCTACCTAAACATCCAAATCACACAGCTAGAAAGGATTTCTGCAAACACGAGCTACTAACTAGAAAACTGATAGCACAGTCAGGGACATAGCTAAGTGGAATAAGTGCTCACCTGGCAAGCACAAGGTCCTGAGTTTGATCCCTAGTATCTAAAACACACACACACACACACACACACACACACACACACACACGAACCATGACAGCAGCTCTGTTCCCACACCCCAGAAGCCAGCTCCTCCAAGCCCACAGCCTGTGCTCTCAGTTCTTCTCATTCTATTTTCTTTCTCACTCTTCCCGCACCAGCCTAACCTGCTCCATTACTCAGTAAAATGGCAAGTATTTGACTTCTTCTTCTGGAATTTCCCTCCAGAAGGACGCGTGACGTTTTTTCCTCATTGTTGTAGCCCCAGCAGGACAGCAAGTGACACTTAGTAGGGGCTCTGCACCTCTGCTCCATCTGTCCTCTTTAGATAGATCCACTGCTGTTTCCTAATCCTCGGGAAATGTGAGCTATATGTAGCAGCCACGACCCCCAACTCATATGCTGAGTGACTAGCACGGTTTATCAGCTTTACAGATCTAAGTTGAAAAGTCAGAAATTGGGTTGCTACCATTCATCTCATCTCTTTAAACTACTGAAGCATGCATTAAGCCTTCATTTGTGAGAAGTAAAGCAAACAATATTCTCCAGGCAGCCACTCATTCAGCAATTTATAAGGCACATGGATGACTCAGGAAATGCTTTGCCTCCTAATACAAAAGTGGTTGTTCATTACAGCACCATTTTCAATTGGAAAATACGAACTATCTAAATATATCTTCATTTATTTCCTCATATGAAAAGTAACGAGACTGTCTACATTTGTTTCTATGGTAATGGATTTATCAAATATATTTAAATTTTCAAAAAAACATAAAATAAAACAAAAAATGAGATTTTATTCTATATATTATGCTTACAAAGTTCTGGAAGGATAGCCATTAAAATGTTACTGTGGTTAGTTTGGAGTGGTGGATTTATGACTTAGTTTTAGTTTCTCTACTAATGGTTTTATTTTATTTTCTAATTCCCTAAAAAATAAATATGTCTTCCTTTTTGTGACAATAAAATAAGCTGTTTCTGTTTCTGTAGGAGAAACAGAAAAAGAAAAATATAAACCTAGTCCCATAAAAGGTATTGTAATTGAAGAAGCCATCTCCAGCCAGATAATAAAGTCACATAAGAATTTAATAAAAGTCAATCATTATATGTGATATCCAACATTAATACATACTTCAGAGTTTCAAAGCATTGTTTAAATTTCATAACAATATTTTAAATTTGGTTATCCATAGATACTGAAACTGAAACGGCTCATTATTTTATGAGCTTGTAAATGAGAGAACAGAAAGAATTTATCCAACTCTTCCTATATGAATTGCACTATAAGATAACTAAATATGAAAGAACGTGTCTCCCGTAAAAGGTATTCTGACTTATAAATGAAAGCCAAATGATAAAATTAGAGGAACTCAAATGTTTTAATTTTTCTGGGGAAATATCCAGAAAGGGAATAGTTGGGCTAAATGGGACCTCTAATTCTAGTTTATGAGGTATGTGCACGCTGATTTTCACAGAGGTTGTACCAATGTGCACTCCCACCAACATTGGGGAAGTATTTCTTCTTCCCGCGGCCCCTCCAGCACTTGTTACTGGTTGATATTTTTATTACAGCCATTCTTTCTGGGGTGAGATGGACTCTCATTGGTGTTTTAATTGTATCTCTTGAATGACCAATGAGTTTGAACATTTTTTCATATACTTACTCGCAACTTATATTTTTTTATCTGAGAAGTGTATTTTCATCTTAGATGTCTATTTTTTTTATTGAGTTTGAATTTGCGGTGTCTTTTTTTTCAAATGTTTATATGTTCTAGATAAAATTCCTTTGTCTGAGAGACAGATGAATTGTTTTTTCACCTTGTGGGTTGTCTTTTCACTCTACTGGTGAGTCTTTCGAGGTATAAAATATTTTAATAGGATGAAATTGAAGTATTTTCTATATAGTCTGGGTTTTGTTCATGAAGTCTTCACCTACCCCTAGATGTCTTAAAGATTTCTATCTACCTTTTCTTCTAATAAAATAAGTGTTTCTGTTTTAATATTTAGATCTTTGATCCCTTTTGACTTCAGTTTTGTGCATGGTAATGGACATGGGTAATGGACTGGCATGTAGAAAGCCAGTTTTTCCAACACCATTTGTGAAAGATAAGGTGACCGAGTGTGCTTGGATCCATAAAACACCAATGGATTGTGGATGTGGCATAAAAACATCAATGGCTGCTAGAAGTCATTGAATGAAAGAAAGTTAGATGTCACATATCTCTTACACTCACCCCAGATACAGTACTACATAAAGCCTCATCAAACAGATCAAATCTGAACCAGAGCTACCCTCTGAATTTAGCACCCACTGTGCAGGAAGCACCCATGACAAATACATGGAAGGACAAAAGGGCAGCACCGCCACAGTCGATTCTGTCATAGTCCATGTATCAAATTTCCCAGACTCTTCACAGTACCTCTAAGGAAATCAAAGAAACAAAGAGGAAGATACAAATTTTAGAAAGATATATCAAATTTTTTAACTAGAGACTAACCGAACATATCTAGAGACACTTTGGAGTGATAAAGCCACAAAAAAGAAAATTCAAGAAAACCATTGCTATCAAATTCAGGATAATGATAAGAGGGATAGAGCTGTAACTGGGATGGAGAAATCTGAAAAAAAAAAAAACTGTTCAGGTGGCTCAGGAAGCTCTGTTTCTTGACTTGGGAAGGATTTATCTTAGAATGACACCTTATGGGGCCAGAGAGATGGCTCAGCGGTCTAAAGCGCCTGTTTAGGTAAGCTTAGGCAACCACGGTGACTGTAGTTCAATCCCTGGCACCACATGCTGTGCCAGCCCTACCCCAAGGCAGGCTGAGCTGGCAATAATAATAATAATAATAATAATAATAATAATAATAATCCATTTGATTTGGATGGCTTTCTGCAATTGTATTTTATTTTGCAATAAATGTGTTTTAAGATGTAAAGGAAGTGGATATGTACTAATATTTAAAATGTTAAGTTCTCCTCTGGAGGATGACAGACCCTGGGAGGAAGAGTAAAAATTAGGAAGCTACCTGACAAGATGTTACAGGGAGGGCAGAGATAAAGTGAAGCATCGCACATTTGAAGTCACAGGAGATGAGAACAGCAAAATCCCCAATATCAGAGCTTTAACTTGCCCCAATGATACTTGTTTTGAGAACTTTATGCTTTATGCAATAGGGCCATGAAAGTACCAAAAAAACAAAATGAACCGTTTTCTTAGTATAGTTTCTCAGATTTTATTTGTTCCATATATTAGATATAAATATGGAAAATTAAAATGCCAGTAATACTGGAAATACATGTTAATTGAATCATCAAAATAAATGTTTCCTGAGAAATATTAGCAGGAGTCTTGTTCATTGATTTCTGAATGAGCAAAGTCATTTGGAATTGCTAGCAAAGGAAATCTGCCTCAGCTCATTCCTGTAAGTAATGAACTATATTGAGAATTTAAAATAATTTTTAAATTTGCAACATAAGGCATACTATCTAAAATGAACGTAAATTTTGTTCAATATCCACTGATCAAAATGATCTCTTTGATATTTGTTATGGTTTGTGTATAGGTGTCCCCCCAAAGCCTCATGCAGTCATAGGGCAGCTTCTGGAGTTTGTGATTGATTATTGTGTGTGTGGGTGATGCGCCTGCCCTGGGACAGGTGATTTGCATTACAGTGTGAGTAGGGGAGAGAGGCTAGCTAGCTGCCTGAGCTGCTGCCCCTCCTTTTCCTCTCTGTCTTTGCCACCAGTGCCACAAAAGATTGCTGTCTGCCATGTGCCATCCGCCTTGGAGCCAGCTGAGTATGGACTGAAACCTCCACTGACTGCGAGCTAAATAAACATTCCCTTACTTCATTTTGGGTGCCAGGTATTTGTCACAGCAACAAGAGTAACTGAGACAGTACATTTATCTCCCATTGCTATTGCTTGTATCTCTTGCCCCCCCCCAGGCCTCATGTAAATCATGGCGCTGTCAAGTATGCGGATTGAGTGGCAGGACCAGAGGAGCTCAAACGCTCAAACTGACAGCATGCATCTCCCCCACTCCCCATCCCCGCTCCCAAGCCTGGTGGTCTCTCTTGGAGGTATGGAGTGGATCATTCTGGACACAGAGGCATTCTAGCTTGTCTTCTAGACCCTGTAGCATGGGCTGGCAGTGTCTCAAGGTCCTTCTATGTACTTCAGGCTGCTTTAAACTACGAAATCTATAGTAACTGTGAACTAAATAAAACTTTCCTTCCCTAAGCTTGAATGTCACATATTTGTCCCAGCAATGATAGAAGAGTAACTAAGACACCTGTTTTTCCGTCGTAGTATTTTTTTTTTCCTTTCTGGATATTCTGTTCCCTCTCCCAACTGGCTACCACCTCAACAATGAGCATAATTAGAACAAAGATTGAAGTGGTGGGGAGGGCAGGCAGAGGAGCAGCACAAGGAAGGCTCATGAACACAAGCATGCACAGGTGGAAAAATATTGCGCTGATGCTGTCTTTCCACAACTGTGAAGGGTGAATTGGAAGATGGGCCCAAGGGGACAGACACATAGGAATACAAATGCAGAGCACAACCCAAACTCAGCCAAGGAGTACCAGCAAAATGAGGAGGAGGAGGAGGAGGAAGAGAAGGAGAAGGAGGAAAGAAGGTAGAAAGGGGAAGGGAGAAAAGGGAAAAATGGAAAGGACAAGGAAGAGAAGGAGACAGGAAGGGAGAGGGGTTCAGAGACAAGAAAGGAAAGAACAAAAACCCAAAACTAGGTGTGACTGGGATGGATTCCACCAGGATTCAGATTCACGTCTCTAAGATATTCTGAAGCACATGAAGCCACTGAGGAGAGATAAGAAAACCCCTTTCCATCTAGCCCATGCTAATTTGTCTCAGCTCTAGTAGGAACAAGCAAGTCTGAAAGGCAGTTCTGTAGAAAAAAGCATTGTACCCTGAAAGTAGCTACACCACACCTTCAAATTAATCTAATCCTATTGATTCTTTAGTGATTCAGCTTTTTAATATGTAGCAATCACTAAAAATCATCGCTATAAAATCAAGTATCCCTGCATGTGGAACGTATAGAAATGCTATTCCAGACTTTTAGTAAAAAGAATTCTTAATAAACAGTTTACACTAAAACTACAACAGTCAATTTCTTTTTCTCTCTTTCCTTCTCTCCACTCAAAATTAAATGTTTACAGAGAATATAAGTCTTACAAAGTAAGTTAGATGACACTGAAAAAAAGCCTCACAACATTTCCCAAATCTAGGACACAAGCTGTTTTAAAAATATATTTGGTCATACATAAATACATGGAGCACATTAATAAATGCCTCTTTCAAAAGCACTTCACTCACAAGGACTTTAAATCACCACTTGAAAAATAAAGGACTACTGAAAATTTCAGAAGTAAGCATAATTCAATGTTCTCCAAGTTATCCTACAGTTTTTTTCAAGGTTAGTTGTTCTTATAAAACATTTAAGTATGTATATCTTCTCTCTGAGTCAGGCTCATTTCAATGTCCTAAAGCAAAAAAGAAATAGGAAAGTCATAACACTCTTTTAGATACTAAAGTCTGAATAAAACTTGAATGCCATGTATAAGCTTGTGCCATTAAGAAATTTAATATCTTTTAATGTATTCATTGTACTTCTAACTGGCTCTAAGGCACTTATTTCTGGCTGCAAGATTTGACAGCAGCCTAAGCAAGCTGGGTATGGTAGCCAGGATGGCTAATCTTCCCATGTGCAAAAGCTAAATTTCATTGGTACTACAACGCTTGGAGAAACAGGATATTCTTATGTGGAAGACCAAGCATAACCCTGTTTTTCCCACTATATTAACAGGACAGAATTTGCTTCGCTAATTGCTATTTGCCACAAATTTTTCTTAACAATCTACTTTAGGATTCGTAGCAATTTTTACTCTCCCAAGAAAAAATTTTGCATGCAGATGAAAATAAAAAGCACAAAGTACATTAACACCTACTTTTCACAGATCAAAAAAACATCTTTTGCACACTAATTACCATATTTGTAGGACTCATCCTACTCAGGAAGGAAGTGGGCTTATTAATGTAAACAGCTCTCTTCTAGTTCAATGTTTTGTTATTAATTTAGCAGTCATTGAGATGGAAATGGAAAGTTTCCTTTCCCCACATTTTAATTAGCTACATGATTTGGTTGTTCATTATTTCTACAGCCAAGTTTCTTAAACCATGGGGGATGGATGAAGAGAGAAAGGGAGAAAGAGAAAGAGGGAGAGAGGGAGGGAGGAGGAGGAGGAGAAGCAGGAGGGGGATGGAGGGAGAGAGAAAAAGAGGTGGGAGAAAGTATACATTTAAAATCCAGTTTTACAATGATCTACAAGATAGGCCAGATTTAGAAAGCCTATTCACAAAGGATAAAGTGAAGACAATACTGGCCGCTGTAAATATACTCAGCACCCAGACCAAGTTCTATCTTGTTTAAGTACTTTTGCTTGGCCTTTTCACATTGCACACAGAAAATTGCTGCAAGGTCCAAGAGATATATGTATGTAGTGCACAAGTCAGTAAGTAGGATAATTATCCAACCACAACATAAGTCATTTCAGGCACAATTTCCAAGTCACAGTGCAGTGAAGTAGGCCTCTGATTATTTAATACATCAGATTACTCTCAGAATGTACCCCTATATTAACAGTGGGGAAGCCCAGAACATTACACACATGCATCAAAAATTTAGTTCATCTCCCATATTGTGATGAACATTGAACATTGGACAGCGTACCCTCAACTTCAAAGAAGACAAATGCTAATCTTCAACATTTTATTGGAACAGCCAAATAGTCGGATCCAAGCTGAGCTCAATGTTCTCTAAATGTACCTATTAACACGGTTCAGTGGAAGTTTCAGCTGTGCTTGTCTTTCAGACTAGCTCCCCTGAATAGCATCTAGGCTATGTGGGATTCCTTTTGCTAGTCACCATGAAAAATTAAAAATAAAACTCAGTCTTTAAAAGCCAGAGTGGATGAACCACCACACCTCTAATTGCAGTATTCAGAACGCTAAGATGGGAGGAGCACTGTATTCAAGGCCAGCCAGGACCACATAGTAGATGAAGCCCAGTTTGAATTACATAGTGAAATCCTGTCTCAGAAACAAACAAAAACAAAAATTTAAAATCCAGAGTTGAATGGTTAGATTATGCATTCACTTGGAAAACAAATGATGAAGAATTCAGCTCAAATGTTTTCATCTCTTGATCCCTTCTTACTGAGAAAGCTCTATCTTCTACTTCCTATGATCCATATTTTATTTTGCTTTTTATTTATACTTGAGTTTCTCATCTTAGAGAAATTGTGTGATATCTAAGCTTGTTCTCTGATTTATGTCACTTAACATTACGATCTCAAATTCCTCCATTTGAGAGAAAGAAAAGGAGAGGAAAAGAGAATTTTTAAGACATGAAGATGTGTTCACTACAGGTACCAATTCCATGCAAGAAATGAAATCATAATATTCTACATGCATGTATTAATAAAGGCAGTGATATGAAAAACAATAGTTTTAGAAAATGGTGTAGCAAATTTGAAAGTTCTTTATCATAATATTCCCCACTTATAAATAAAAAGCCTTCTTAAAATTAAAAGTGAAGAAAATAGCTAGAGTGAATATATGTTAAATTGGATAAATTCTTCAACACACTTAACAGTACATTGAAGATTTAGTTCATGAAATGTTTATACCAGTTGGCAACATGATGGATCCATTTGATAAAGATACTTAAGTAAAAATAAAGTTTTTAAAATCTTTAAGATTCAACTATATTTTTGAACTATTGTGTAGGTAGCACAGTATACTTTTAATCAAAAATTGTTGTCCTAGTTAAAGGATCTACAGCAAATATTAAGTGTGACTTTATCCTCTTTTATGGAAATTATTAGTAACAAGAATCTGGCAAAAGCTTAAAGATACAAATTAGGAGCAAAGGTCTACTCAGTTCTCTGCATCATGATTTTCTCAGCTAGGCAGAAAAGGTCAGACGTGCTGGTCTTGCGCACTTTCACTGAGAATCTTTGTATTCAGTGGCCTGCTGATACAGAGGAGAAAGATGCCTTTGCATTTAAATCCATCAGGAAAGAATATAATGCACCCTCACTGTTTAATTTTCCACTGTTTGCTGTCAAAAATAGTTATATACAGCTATAGCCTATAATCATAATCATAAATACTGATTACTGAAATTCCCTAGAACTTATAAAATCCAGAGCTTATCCGCATAGAGCAGAAGAGTTCCTTCTGAGTAATTTTCTATCAGTACTATCTGTGCTGCAAGGTTAGATTCTAAGGATGCCAGCCTTTCCACAAGTGCATCATTAAGAAAACCTCTGGGGAACTGAATCATCCCAGGCAGTTTGGGCAGTTGAGTGACTCTGTAGTAAGACTCTGTCTCAGAATTAAAAGTAAAATGGCCCTAAGGTCACTTACCAGGACCAGAAACAACAGCAAAAATAAACAAATAAACAAACATAAATTTGAAAGATTAAATTGCTTTACCTTGTTCTGCAAAAAAATTTTCTTCTTATTTTTGTCAAGGAGAGGAGATAATTTCATTGACAGAAAGTTATGGTACTTGCATCAGTAATATTCACTTTCCTCATTGGCTATTTGGCCAGAGGCGCTCTTTTCTAAAGTTATCATCAATATTACCAGCTATCTATGAATGAATGTGATCTTAATGTACTACAAACATGTACTAATAAAAACGTTTACAGTTAAGACTACGTTTAATAATTATGAATCTTTCTGTTGCAGTATGATGTTAAGTTGGCATCTCAATAATGAACAAATCCCTCACTGAAACAAAGAAAGGAAAATGTAAACTTCAAGTCATGGTTTTCACTTCAAGTTTAAGCTAAAAACTGAGTCTAACCAGAAGGATGCAAAAGAGAGAATCAGTTTGAGTAGCTTAACTGTGGTTTTAAAAAATGAAACAGCAAATTGCTAATGTAAAAAGCAAGCCCTCATTTTAGTAATAGGCATCTAATAATATCTAACAAAATAAGGTAAGTGTATGAAAATCACACAAAATGACAAATGCTTTTATGGCTTTGGAGTATTTTTAAGAGAATATTGAGAAGAGTTTTTTTTTCTCAAATATGCATGTAATAAATAATTTCTAGTATGTTTTTCTATGACCATTAATATAAATAAATGGAAGACAAATAGGGTAGGTGATTGATTTTGGAAGCTTATTAATGGAAACATGTTAACAATTTAATTTTATATAAAAAAAAGGAAAGTTTAAACAGGTTAAACAGGTAAAGGGAACTCAACTAATCTGCTGTTTTTCTTAATTATTCCACTTTAAGAAATTTAACGCGCATGTAAAATAAACATAATATGAGCTTAAAAGTAAGTTTAAAATTGACTGAAAGAGTAGTAATTGAGACTTGACAATTCCAATCATGAGTAGCTTTTTATAATTCAACTAGCAAGTAGTTGCCTACGACTATTCTATGCATTGACAATTGTTATACAACATCTTTTGAAACTTAGCAAATGACTAATATCGTATTAAGCATGATGAGGAATAAGCTTTTATACATCTGACTTTGTGAAGGCAGCGTGATTTGCAATTACACTGATAAAAATCACATTTTTTCCAAAGACGCACTTAATCTAAACATGAAATAAGGGCTGGGGAGATAGCTCCGAGGCACAAGTGCCTGCTGGGCAAATGCAAGGTCATGAATTCGAACCCTGGTCCCACAAAAAAATAAAAATAAAAATAAAAATAAAATAAACATGAAATATCTCAAAGCTGAGCAACTATGAAGAGAGACAAAAATAAAATAACCAGAGTTAGAGAGAAGCCGACCTGCTCCTTGAAGCAGAGAGACTAGGAAAAGTCTAATTACTGGTCTGTTTCAACTCTGAAGTTTTATCTTTAATCCACCAGAAGTTAAAAGGCAAACATCAAAATGATATGCCTGTGGAGAAAAATGTTGCTATGGAAAGCCACCTGCTTGCACATCCATGTTCTTAAGCCTTCGCTTTTATTCTTTTGTTCTTTATTGATCCTCTGAGACTTGTGAGTGCTACTTCACCACAATGAATTTTGAAAATCACATGCAGGACACATTTGGATAAAACGCGTTCAGTGATCTTATCATTTTTTAAAAATAATAATTGCTTAGAAGACAGTTTCTTTTTCTTTAAGTAAAAAATTTAAAACAAAATTTCAGGAAAGATTAAACAAGCAATAGGTTAAAAATGAGAAAAGAAAAACATGAATGAGAAATATGTGTTATTTTTCCCATCCTATCCCTCTAGATTTATCAGCCATTTCTCGCAAAGTTCTTGCATTCCCAGACACTGGAGCACTGGCTATGTCCTCAACTCCCTTTCCTCCTGCTGTGCCTCTGCCACTTCTGCTGACCCATGTGGCATCTGTCTGCAGCCTCAGCATTAGGAAAATGCTGACATTTTCCTAATCTCAGCAGTGTCCCTAAGCCCAAGCACATACACAATCAGATGCCATCTCTTTTCCTAAACTACCCTAACCTTTTAAATCTACTCTTGTCAGAGATACCTGACCTATTATTGTAGGCACCATAGTTACAGCCCTTTATCTCTTAATGACTGAGGGATTCTGAGAATGTGCCCTTATGTGTAATCACTGTAACATGAATGTTATAGAGTATGCTTACATAAATTAAGATCGTTACATCACTGGGTAACATAATTTATGAGGCCACTTCCATGTACATAGTTTATCGTTAAATAAAGTTCATTATGTAGCACATAACTATATATACAAAAAGGCATAAATCAGTAACCAACATAGTTGTCCTGGTATCTGCTATCATCTCTTTATCCATGATGCCTACTCAATGAATATTAATGACTTCTGACTTTGATTTTCACTCTGATTCTTTATTTTTATTTCTAACATCTACAAAAATTATTTGCTATAATGAGGCATGGTGACACACTGTAATCCCAGCTTTCTGGAAGGCTGAGGTGTCAAGAATCCAAAATTAAAAAAGGGTGGAGATGTAGCTTAGTGCAAAGGTCCTGAGTTTAGCTCAAAGTACTGTGAAAATAGGGAAAGGAAGGAAGGAAGGAAGGAAGGAAGGAAGGAAGGAAGGAAGGAAGAGAGGAAGGGAAGAAGGGAGGAAGAGAGGAAGGGAAGAAGGGAGGGGAGAAAGAAAGAAAGAGAGAGAGGAAAGGAAAGAAGGAGAGGAAAGGAAAGGAAAGGAAAGGGAAGCAAAGAAAAAAGAAGAGTGCTTGCTTTAATCAGCAATTATGTTAGAATCATAATGAGATGCAATTATACAACCATAAGAAAATCCATAGGATAAACTGTCCAATGGTGCAAAGCAATTCAAAATCTCATACACTGCTCATAGTAACAAAATTGGAGCCAGCACTCTTACTTTTCATATCTGACTGTCCTTTCCATGTGGTCTCCATCATACACAGCCATTGCATGGCACCACTGGAGAAGTTTTAGTCACTGTGTTTAAGAAACTGAAACCCTCTTTCTCCTCAAACACGAGAAATGACCTTGCTTATAGTTCACTAGCAATGCGACTATGATTCTATCTTTTCTCAAGATAAACCTTGTCAAGAAATGACCTTGCTTATAGTTCACTAGCAATGCGACTATGATTCTATCTTTTCTCAAGATAAACCTTGTCAAGAACTTTTATGCAGACATTTCTCTCCAGTGTATACTAGTAATTTCTGTCATTAGCCAGGAGAGTGGAGAAGATGCCTGCCTACAACCACCCATTTCCATCACTGCTTCAACTAAACCATGGAGCCTGCTCTTATAGTGCAGTAGACAGTGTATGAGTGGTGGTGAACCAAAAGAATGTGCTGTGGTGGGCTATTTGGCACGATTGAAAGGTCCGAGAGGTTCACCATCACTGACCGTGAATGAGCAGCCCAGCATGGGGGAGAGTATATGAGCTAAACTTCCACTCCTCCAGTAAAATACTCAAAGTTTTAGAATGGTTATGGATCAAACTCTACTATGGTCATACTTAGCACAATGGATAATGAAATATATTGAGCAAATAGGTACACCTATTCAAAAAGACAAAAACAGGGCCAACCCTAATAACGACATAGGTAGCCTTTTTAATTTGTTTACATTAAAAAAAATCTTAGGGAAAAAATATCATCGTTCAACTAAGCCACCATTACTTAAACATGAAGAATGTGTCTATGTTCTGTTTGCCTTCTTCAGAACCCAGCATGATATCACCAGAGAGTGATTACTCAACAGACAAATGAATAAGCAAGTGACAGATTAGGACTACTTTGCAACTTTCCGTGGATAGTTTATGATTCCTAAACCTTTAGAACTATTATGAATGTCTCCATTTCAGACTCTTTAACTTGCTTAAGGTTACCTCAGGAGCTGAGTTTTGTCAGGGTTACAGACTTTTAACTTACATAGGAAGGCAAAAGGATTGGTACTTACTGGCCATCCTTGGGTAAGATCATAATTCCTCTAAATCAGTATCTTCACATGGAGGTTCTCTTGCCTCTGGGTATAATAGAAGCAGAGTACATGCAATAGGGAAATGTAGCCAGGTTCTCATCGATCTTTCCAAGTTGTAGGGAGGTCACCAAACTTTGAGTCCGTAGCATTAGGCTAGTTGTGAAGGATTCCGATCAAAGGCAATCCTCCACCAATGGTGATGCCACTATGGAGCTACTAAGCGTCACCAGGCACTACACAAGGCTTAACACCTTTTGTCTCCCCAAAGTTGGGCTACCTGACACTTTCTCAGGCTGCCCATTTTATTTTCCTTTCAGAAATCAACATCACTGCAATTGTACAATTTTTATACAAAAAGACATTTCTATGGAATCAATCTCAGAATAACTAAATGAATGTGTTAGAATATCGAATTGACTAACTTCCTTCTAAAGAAGGTAAGCGAATAGTACTCATTTAAGGCTAACTCACTGGACCTGTAAAGCATCAGCAGAACTAAAATTTATTGATGAATAATGTGCAAATATGGTATTCATTACCTGAGAAAACTTTTCTCCAATCTATAACACTTAGTTGGTAACATTGTTCTAGTAACTTATTTCTAAGTGAGTTGCTCTGTAATATTTCTAGAAAATTCTTCCAAATAAATCTCTTTACTTAGTATTAAGTTTAATTTATTCTGTTTTTCTCATTTTTACTAATTATTGATATCATTCACTGTAAAATTTTCACTACATAAGTCCATCATTAATTTCAGTAGCAGAAATAAAAATATATGTCCCCAGAAGAAAAATAGCTACTGTCTGATTTTATAAAATAAGATTCAGTCTGGGTTCATTCTTGGCCCCTTCCAGTGGGCCTATTATTATTTTCTATGGCAGTTGGAGCTATCCTTCTTTCTTATGCCTTTGTCAGCAGAGGTCAGTATGAACTAGAAGCAGGATTAGGGAGGCTGCCAATCATAGCAGCATTACTCCCCTTCCCACAAAGATTTGCTGTGCTACCTTCCACCAGCACCTGTGTAGCCTCCCCAGTTCCCAGAGCAAGTGGAAATGGAAGAGGGATGCAGAGAGTAGAGCAGAAAAATGTAGGATACGAGAGGTGAAAAATCATTGTGTGATGTTACAAGACTCAAACCACTAGCATTCTAAAATGTTTCCTAACTTTGGCTTTGGAAAATAAAGATTTGGAGCTAGCTTTAAAAAAAAAAAATTAAAAAATAAAAAAAAAAGCTTTACTATCTTGTTAAAATCAGTCTGCCCAACCCCCCAGGGCCAGGATCAGATTACAGTATAGCTGGCATTTTGAAATTAAATTTCTTCAGAAACAAACGAAAAATCCTGATTCATAGAATGAAACACTGTGTGTTTATGAACTGGGAACTGTGTGAATGTACAGATTATGTCTAAAATAAATGTTGCAGACAAGTAGTATAGACATGAATATCCTCAACTGTTATCCTTCTATTAATTTTTGAAGGTGTTTCTCAGAACTGAAGATTAAATATTGAGTAAAACACAGATGAGAAGATGCCTACATGGTTGGTTGCCATTAAAGAGTGTCTTGGGCTGGCCAGATAGCTGAGTGGACTAAAGCACCTCCTTAGGCAGGCTCAGCGACCAGGGTTTGATCCATGCCGGCCCTGCACCCAGGGCATGGTGAGATGGCCACTGAGACTGAGCACAGCGGTATGTGCCTGGAATCCCAGTGCTTGGGAAGCTGAAAACAAGAGGATCACTACATCTGATCTGTGTAGCAAGACCCTATAGACCAGTGGTTCTCAACCTATCTAAGGCCATGACCCCAGAACACAGTTCCTCATGTCGCAGTGACCCCAAACCAAAAAATAATTTTGGTGGCTACTTCAAAACTATATTTTTTCTACAGTTATAATTCAGAATGGCTTTAGGCGACCCCTGTGTTTTGGTCGTTTGACCCCCATCCGGGTCACAACCCATAGGTTGAGAACCGCTACTATAGACCCTGTACTAAATTCATAAAATACAGTTTAAGAAAAAGAATGTATCTAGGGCCAGAGAGATAGCTCTGCAGACTAAGCTCCTGCTTTGGCAAGTGCAGGGAGCAGGTTCAATCTCTGGTGCCTCATGCCTTGCCAGCCCTGCCCCCAAGGGCATGCTGAGCTGGTGACTGGATCCTGACATGTGGTGCATGCCTATAATCTCAGCACTAGAAGTGTAATGGGCTAAAATCAATGTGACTCTTGTTATTTTCTATTGGGAAAAGCTAGCAGGGACCTTTAGCTCTTTGAGCACTACTACTTGGCTCAAGTGCAGATCCTTCAGCCTGCTAGTGTTGTACATAGCTGATATATTCCCACCCTCACTGTATCTTGTGCTTAACAGGCCCCATCTGGAGCAAGTTCTACTTATTGCTAAAAGCTGTGAAAACCTCCCGGATGTAAGTAGCTTGCAGCTATATCAACAAAGCATTCTATAAGGACCAAGCTCAACTGCTCAAACAGCTGGTTGACACCTCCCTGCGTGGAGTGCAGCTGGCTAGCTGCCACACAAGCTAATAAAGGCTCACCAAATTCCAATCTCTTCTAGTCTCAGTCTCAATTCAATCTGAATCCAGAATAGGGAGGTAAAAAGCAGGAGGATTACTCCAAGTCTGAACTGTGTAGTGAGACCCTGTACCAAATATGTAAAATTAAAAAAATAAATTTGAAAAACTAGGGATTAAATACCAAGTAACATGCAGATGAGAAGATTCCTTCATGATTGCATTAAAGTGTCTCTGTTAAGGAAAAATGACCCCCCAATATCACCTTTTAAGAACCTGCCTCCTTTCTCCATTTTTTCTATGATGTCTTCCCGACCATATCCAACCAGAAGTCTGACTCTTCTGTGATCCAATAAACATCTGTTCCATAGTCTTCATTTCACTCTTAAAAATCTATGTTCTTCCTTTTTCCATTTTTATATGAGTGTTATAAGTACCATGATGGCAATGTTTGTCATTTGTTTTATAACCTACACTTCTAAGCGCGCATCAACACAAAGTAGGAAATGTATGAAGGCTGACCAGAAAAACTGAACTGTGAAGCAAGTTGGAGGTGGGCAGAATAGGGGTGCTTTCAAAAGACAAATTCACTGCCATTGAGGATCCCATGACATAAATTTATTAGTGCCTGATCAGTAGTAGCTATGCACAAAATAACTAAGAGTCATTGCTTGGCACTGATAAAAGAAAACATTAAACATGTAAGTAGGACTAGAAAATATAGCCTTTTTCTAAAATGGAAGCTGATTAATTTTTTCTTTTTTATGTATTTGGCCTCACTCCACAGCTTGGACTCATAGTGGTCCTCCTGTTTTCAGCCTTCCCAGTGCTGGCACTGTAGGCATGCATTACCATGCCTAGACTCAGTTGCCAGCTCATTGTGCCCCTAGGTCAGTGCCATGGTGGCACGCAGGTCCGGAGATTGAACTCTGGTCCCTGAGCTTGCCAAAGCAGGCACTTATTCTGCTGAGCTATCTTGCCAGCCCTGATTAACTTTTAAATGACTTTTTCCATAACAGTGCTGTGGGTAATGTAATCAATCAGGAATCGAAAGAGTTAATTCTAGTTTTGCCTCTGCTATAAGAATTTGAAGCATCAATCCACCACAGCTACTGAACATGAAGCCACACTCTTGCTCAGTGTACCAAGAATCAAAAGGTTTAAAGAACTCAGCTGTAGCAATTTACTAGGGTCATGTCTATCAAGGCAGCTTGAAAAAAACCGAGGTAATGACTTTCTCCAGATAAACAGCAGGCTTGATTCAGCTCACCCTAAAAGCAATGAATACCCTGTCTTAAGCTCACTATTCCTGTCCTGCAATACAACTCACTGCTTCTGCAGGTTCTGGACAGGCTCACCTCCTGGGAAAGCAACTGAAAAGAACATAAAGCTCTTGGTACTACGTTTGTTGTGATTAACAGTCTTTTTTCTTCTACCAACATTCATGAAGACTAGAATGCAAGCCTGCTAGCTTGTACTCATGCTTAAAAGGTGTCAATTCTCCCCAGTACCTGACAAAAACCAGTTTATTCCCTTAATAAGTCACGTAGATATGCTACGTCTCTCCTTCCCCACATTTTGCAATAAGGAATGTGAACTTAATTACCTCCCAAATTGCTTCCAAAAGTAAAAGGTCATCATTTTTCCCACCCTGAGAAAAAAGTAGCTTAGAAGTAGTCTTCCCTCTACATACTGATACCAGTTCTATCTCTAAAGACTTAAATATTTTATAAAATCTTATATATAACGATTTCATCTCCAGAGGGTAAGGAAATGATCTTCTTTTATTTTTAAGAACTATTTCTGTAATACTGATACAAAGATATTCTTTAGGAAAAGGAGAGATAGAATAACTTTGACATTTAGCATATTTTGGTTGAGATCATAAAATCAGTGAAAACATAATTAATTCACTGGTAGCACTTTAATTTCTACATATCTTTTGCCTCCCTGAGTCTGGCAAATACAAAGTAAGTTCCCTTGAGTGTATTAGGCAGGATGTTTACTACTCAACAAGTGCATCTCTGCTTCTCTTCTTTTCCACCTGCCTTACATTTCCAGGCCAGTGTGCAGCTTCCCATCTCTTCTCAGTGGTGGTGACATACTAAACTGTGTCACCATGAGATAGAGCTTGGGAGGCCTGGGGCTGTGAGTAACTAGGCAAACAGAGCCTTCTGGTTTCTGAACACCTGGAATGAGTAACAAGACAAGTTTGTACCGAGCCACTGACATTTAACAGTAAATGCTATTAATTTACCATTATCAAACCCATAGAGCAAGTATTACTTTCACATCAGGAACAAGGTGCTCCAGGACAAAAACCTGACACACGCCATTGGCTTCATGGTCACATAGCAAAGAGCCAAGAAAAGAGATGTCAAAAGTTAAAAGATCATAAAAAAAAATAAAATAAAAAAACATCATCACCTATGTTTTGCACCGTGGAAATATTTGATAAATAATCGCATGAAGTTATTTGAGAAAGAGCAGAAGTATCAGACAGAAAGCTCTCGGGGAAGAGATTGAAAAAAGAAAAAAATGTGTATGTTGGTTACTATTGGTTGAGTCTGCCATGTACATGCAGAAGAGTGATAAGAAATTTAAGACAGAATTTACTGATTGCAAGAAAAATTTGAAAGAGAAAAAAAGATGTTTTGCAGATTCAGATACTTAGATACTGTTTAAACTACTTGTTCTTATAATCCATACTATGAGAGATAACATTAAGAACTGAGAAGAAAAAATGTAGTAAAATGAGAGAAAATATCAGGTTAAGTACGGGTGTCTATCCATTGTCCCACAGAACTTCCAGAATCCACCATTAAGTCTATAGGAGAGGGGCCTGGCAGGATGGCTCAGTGGTCTAAAGCGTCTGCTTAGGAAAGCTTGGGCAGCTGCAGGGACTGTGGTTCAATCCCGAGCACCACATGCTGCGCCAGCCCTGCCCTCAGGGCAGGCTGACCTGGCCATAAAAATAAATAGGTAAATAAACAAAAGTTCTGAAACAAGAAAAAAATAAATAAATAAAATTTAAAATTCTTTAAAAAGAAAAAAAAAGTCTATAGGAAAGGGTTTAACATGACTAAGTGGAGAAAGAGAAGCAAAGAAATATAATAGACCAGAGGTCTAAGGCTCAACAATAACTGCTGTTTTAGTTACTAAACTAACTGGATTAAACTAGAAAATTTCAACACAGTTAGCAAGAAAGCTGCAAACTCATGACTATTTGAGACATAAAATTCATTGAGTCCAAAATTTAAAGTAATAAAAAATGGGCTCCAAGTTGATACATCCTCAACAAAAGCTATTCCTCAACATTCACTTCAACTGTCCCTAAAGAAGATAATGAAAAAGAAAACCCGACACCTCGAGATCATAACGTTCAGTAATACAAATCAGACATAGAAGCTCAAATAGTGCAAGATTTTTCTGACATAGGAAACCAAAAGTGTAAATATATTGTAGAACAACATAAAAATCAGACGATAAGAAACAGGGAAACTAATCCTAATGGGAAGGAGACCAAGAGACGAAGACGGGAAGCAGTTAGAGGAAGAGAAAGAAACATAGAAAGAATAAGGATGCATTGTGTACATGTATCAACTCCCCATTATGAATATGATTTTTGTAGCAAATGTGTACTGATAAAGACAAATGTTTTTAATTTTAAAAACATCCAGAGGAGCTGGTGAGATGGTTCAGCAGTCTAAAGCGCCTGCTTAGGAAAGCTTAGACAACTTCAGGGACCATGGTTCAATCCCTGGCACCACATGCTGTACCATCCCCATCCCCAGGGCAGGCAGGCTGAAATAGTCATAAAAAAAAAACCTCCAGGGATGGTGGATGAGTACCTATAATCCCAGTACTCATTCACTTAATGGTGGATGCCCAAAGCTTTGTGGGGAGGCACCAGGAAGATTATTATGAGTTCAAGACCAGTCTGGACTACAAAGTGACTCAAGGACAGCTTGAGTTGCATAGTGAAATTGTCTCCAAAAGACATAAATAAATAAATAAATAAATAAATAAATAAATAAATAAAATGTTTTTTAAAAATAACAAGAGAGGGAAGAAGCTCACAAAGGGCATGATCAGGACTAGGAAAAAATAATGAATAAATAAATTCTGCCAGGAGAGCCAATTCTAGTCAACTAACAGTTCCCCCAAACTAGAGTAGAAAGCAAGGTACCTCTGAGTATCTACCAAGGGGGTTTCCAATCATTATAGACTAATCCAGGTGTAGCTATACCCACCTGTAATCCCAGCACTCAGGACTCTGAGGCAGGAATATTTTAAGTTCAAAACCAGCCTGGAATATATAAACAAAACCAGGTCTCAAATAACCAAAAGCAAAAGTCTGTTTCTAATTCTCAGTGGAATTTCTTATTATCAGATGTTGGATAAACAGGTCATTGTGTGCATTTCATATTATCTAAGACTGGGATATAGGTGGAAGACAATTTGCCTTTTCAGCTCAGTGGACTCTGCACTAGAAGAAATACACTGAGACCTGATGTGGAGACTGATATGACTTCTTCTGATGATTGAACTTAATCTAGCAACTGGGTGGAATTTTGTACCTTTAAGGATGTATATGTGAAGAAAAATTACATAAAATATTGATGGTCAAGATAGAATATTAGACCAGAGATATTTGTAGTTTGTCAAATATCTGTGTCAATGAAACTGGTTCTGACCAATGAGCTGTGAACAAAAGAATTGTACTACTTTTAAGAGTATTTCAAAGCTAGTGCATGACACCCCAAGTCTCCCCAAGTCTCACCCCAATGCTTGAACAATTATCCAGCCAACATTTTGAGATGTATCACAAAGCACTGGCACACTGGCAAAAGGAGATCTCCAGGCAGCTATAAACACTAGCCTCGCTCTTCCACTGATAAACTGTACTGGACACAAAATGTGTGAGAAAAAAATTATGTCATTACACTACTGATAATTGGGGCATAATTCATTACATCCCAAAATTATGTCCCAATATATCTTTCCATGGCTAAAAGGGGTCAGAGAGAAGAATGAAAATCCATACACTGAGATTGCTGTTGTCAGCATATTGCCTACACATTTGAGGAAGAAACCCAGAGACAACCTGGAAACCCAGTCTCAGTGGCACTAATGCCAGAGTGCCACTAGCACTTCAGATCACAGATACATCAAACTCAAAGGAAAAAACAACAACAAAAAGCTACAAGCAAGAATCATCCATAGAACTAATGAAGGCGGAATCAATGAAGCAATTGATAGCCCTAACTTTTCATTGATTCCAATAAAAAAAATTTTTTTAAACAATACACATGTTTCAGAATGCCTAATGCCATCAGCAATTAGAGTAGAGGAGAAAGGATTTAGCAAATCTACTCCATAAGCTGGTCTGCATACAAAATCACAAAGAAATACTTTGAAGTTCACCTTTTAAGAGGTCATGTTGAAAGTTCTAACAAAGAAAGTTAGAAAAAAAAAATTTCCCAAAATAATATTCATGTCTTTTGATACCTTAATTCTTTTCATAGAGATAAGGAAATGCCACTAGAGAAAATAATTCTAAAAATTATAGAAATGTCTATAGTTAGACAAAATAATTTATTTAAATGTTTTTTAAAATATAAATTTTTTTGTTATTATTGAAGTAGAAAGGTTTGAATGAACTTGTTATTCTTTGGATGACTTAATCTTTATCCTCTCGGTCCTGACCTTTTATACAACACAGTGAAGAAAATTACGTGTCATGGATCACTTATCAGGGAAGACTGGACAAGGATTAAGTTCAATCTTTCTTGTTTTCTTGAATATTGCTTAACTGTTTATTGGATCAGGAAAAAATTAGATGTACATCACATACCATTTACCAAAAACTTAACTCCTTAACTCAAACTGAATGATGATTTGAATAAAAGACTTGACGATGCAAAACTTTCTTCTAGTAGAAAACATAAGACAATAGAACCATTATATTTGTGTGTGTGTGTGTGTGTGTGTGTACATATATATATATATATATATATATATATATATATATATATATATATATACAGGCAATCAGCACTCAAATCTCATACACAGGCAACAAAATCAAAAAGTAGGCAAGTGAAATTTAATCAAGCTAAAATCTTTTAACTGAAAACAAATTAGTCAACAGACCCAAGAGATAGCCAACAGCATGAGAGACTGTATTCTCAAGCAATACATGTGGTGGTAGAGGGGTTAATATCCAAATTACATGATGAATTTTAAAAATTTGACAGTTAAAAAAATTGAAAAATGGGTAAAGGACCTGAATGGATATTTTTCAAAGGTCAATAAGATTATGAAAAAATGTTCAGCACCACTAATCATTAGAGAAATGCAAAATAAGACCACAATAATGAGATATTATTTCAAATTTGTTAAATTGCCTGTTATCAAAAATATGGATGATAGCAACAACTGGAAAAGCTGTGAAGAAAAAGAAATATTTACACCCTGTTAGCATAAATGTCAATTAGCACAGTCATTATGAAAACCATAATGGAGTTTCTTCAAAGTATTAAAAATAGAAGTACCATAGGATCTAGCATTCCCCTGCTGCTGTATAGCCAAAAGAATTGAAGACAGTAAGTTTAGTAGAGGCCCACATGCCCATGATTATTGCAGAACTATTCGCAAAGCAAAGAAATAAACCTGTGTTCAGCAACAGGTAAATTAATAAAGAAAATATGAGTTAAGATAATTATACTACTATTCGCTATTAGCTCATTGAAAGGAAAGGTATATGTCCATATTGCTTGATCAATTTTTTTATACCTATATCTTATAATATGAGCAACTACTTTGAAGATAATAATGTACAATATAGTAAACATTGTTATTCTCCCACAATCTTGTTTTGATTTTTTTTTTTTTAATCTTATGTATTTGGTACAGGGTCTCATTGCGCAGCTCGGACTCATAGTGATCCTCCTGTCTGCAGCCTCCCCAGCACTGAGATTACAGACAGGAGTCACTATGCCTGGACTCTCACTGGCTCAGCATGCCTCAGGGTGGGGCCAGCATGGCAGGAGGGTTATTTTTAAATTATTATCATTGTTTTTATTGTTTACTTAAAAAAGAAAATATGATAAACATTGGCACGTAGTAATATTCAACCAGAAAAAAAAAAAATCCTGTCATTTGAAAAAATGTAACTGAGCCTACAGTAAGGTGAAATTAACCTGACAAAGACAAATACCACTTTGTCTCATTCATATGTTGAATCTATTACGGTTGAACTTACAAGAGTAAAGAGTACAATAATAATTATAGTACACTAGGAAGGAAGAGAGAGATGGGAAGAAGTTGGTAAAAGGGTATAAAGTTACAACTAGATCAGGGACTACTTTCTGGTGGTCTCTTACATAATAAAGAGACTTGTTAAAAAACAATGTAAATTAAAAATAGCTAGAAGAGAAGACTAAATGTTTCACTGGAAAGAACTGATAAATATTTAACGTATAAGGTATTACTAGTCCGGCCAGCAAGATAGCTCGTCAGTCTAAAGTTGCTGCTGAAACAGGCTTAGGTGAAGTAGAGGGACCACTGTTTGATCCCCAGCACCACATGCCATGCCAGCCATGCCCCTAGAGTGGGCTGAGCAGATCACAGACACACATACACACACACACACACACACACACACACACACACACACACACACATACATATTGCTTGTCATCCTGATTTGATCGTTACATGATCTATGTATGAGTTGAAATGCCATATTATACCCAGAAATATGCAAATTATGTCAATTGAATAGTCAAACTGATAAAAACAAAATAAAATAATGGTTGATGGGGATTAAAGATAGGAGAAAAGAAGAAAATACTCATCAAAAGAGTCAAATTTTAAGTGGGAAGAATAAATTCAAGAGTTAAACAAAACAATTCTATTGTACATTATGGCAATTACAAATAACAATACACAATGCTGCTGAAATTGATTTTTAAAACTAGATTTCAACTGTCTTTACCACAAATAAGTTTATGAAATAATGTATACATTATATAGTTCAATATAGCTATTTCACAATGTTTCTGTATATCAACACATCATCATTTTATAAAATAAAAATACATACATTTTATTGCAGATCGATCAGAGCCACGTGAAGAATGACATCAAACCTGGATGAAATGGGCCAAAGGGATATCAGAAGTCTCCTCTGTCTGAGCCCTGAACTGAGTATGCACAGCATATTTATAGAGAAGCTTAGAAGTACCAATTGCTGACACAGGGCAATGTACAAGAAGCCCTCTAAATCATGAGCTTCTGATCAGTTACATATTGCAGGTATCCTGAAATTTTGAAGTGCACAAGATTTCTCCTATAATCTCTCAAGATGATACAAAGAAAACGATTAGAGCCTGGCGTGGTGGTGCATGCCTGTAATCCTAGCACTTGGGAGGCTGAGGCAGGAGGATTGGTGCGAGTTTGAGACCAACCTGGGCTACAAAAGTGAGCTCAAGGCCAGCCTCAACTGCATAGCGAGACCCTGTCACAAAAAAAAAAAAAAACGATTAGGATTGTTCTGTCCCAACAGCTTGCCACCAGGTGAGTATCCTCTTCTTTGTTTTCTCTGAAATTTGTTCTCAGAGATCTTATCATGAATTATACGGGAACATTTTACTTAATAAATTCAACAATCAATAAAGGGAGAAGCTTTTAGATAACTTACCAAAGAATAAACTCTCCGTTAAAAAAAAAATTAAGAAAAGGAGGGGCCCGGCCAGATGGCTCAGTGGTCCAAAGTGCCTGCTTGGGAAAGCTTGGGCGTCTCAGGGACCGGGGTTCGATCCCTGGCACCACATGCTGCGCCAGCCCTGCCCTGGGGCGGGCTGAGCCAGCCATGAAAATGAGTGAATGAACAAACAAGGGTTCTGAAACAAGAATTAAAAAAAAAAATAAAAATTAAAAAATTAAGAAAAGGAGCCAGGGAGATAGCTCAGCGGCATAAGTGTCTGCCTGGCAAGCATAGTCCTGACAACTACTACCATGCATCTTCATTGTGCTGTTACCAAGTACTTTCAAACACTGGGTTTACTAATCATGGTGGAGAACAAAATAAAGAAACAGAAAGGAAAGAAGGAAGAAGAGCAACTTGGGAGGAAAAAAAGACCTGATTCTAATCATAAAACCAGCTATCTCAAATTTTACTATCCATTTAAAATGTGAACTACAACCGTGAGCCACATATCATTTAAACTTTATTATAATTATAGTAACAGATAACATACAGGTAACATTAATTTTAATTTATTGTTTAGTGTCATATATTAAAAATACAATCACTTTAACATAATGAAAATTAAGAATCATTGAAATAATTTGCATTTTTGTTTTAAAAAAAACCTTTGCGTTCTAATGTATATTTTACACTTAAACCACATTTCAATTTGGGCTACCCACATTTAAGAGATAGCTAGCTCATGTGGCTACCAATAACTATGGAACTCTGAAGTTTTCTGAAAGAGCTGTATCTATGTTAAAGATCCTACAGACTGACTCCAGCTGGCTAAAACATCATGCTTGTGGAGAGGTGGAATGTTTTAGATCAAGAGCCAAAATTATCCTGAACTATCTTAGGACCTTTGATAGTCAATAACCTTTTGTGTTTAACTTAACATTCCTTCCAATACAGGATAAATTTCTCAGAATATAACACTAACCTTAACAGATTTCTAGCCCCAACCAACTCTTAAGCTAAGAATGCTCTACATTTACTTCTGAAACCCATAGAAGAGATTGCTCTGCTTTGCTATATACTATCTACCTAACACTTCCACCAATGTAATTGGTAAATGTATTGACCTATGACTCTCTTTGATTCTGTGTCTATAAAAATTCACGAAGCCTCTTCCACAATGAGGCACTAATGCAGACCAAATGTAGGATTAAGTTGCGGAACACAAGGACCTTTGGCTGTGTTGAAAAAGAGCACATGCATAGTTCTCTGAAGTCAAGACGACGCAGCTAAAGCAGCCAAGCACATGGGCTGCTGACACTCCCTAGTCCAGAGCAATGAAATAGAGATCAAATAGTTCTCTTAGCTGACAAAATTTATGGCTTAAAGATGTCTTTCAACCTAGTCCCGAGGTCTTGCTCAGTTCCCATCTTCCCTAAGTATCCCTTACATTGTTTGAAAATCAAATAAATATGGGCTGTCCAAGATGGGCGTGGTGGCATATGCCTGTAATCCCAGCACTTGGGAGACGGAGGTAGGAGGATCAGTGTGAGTTCAAGACCAGCCTAGGCTACTAGGCTACAAAAGTGAGCTCAAGGCTAGCCTGAACTTCATACTTCATAATGAGACCCTGTCTCAAAAAAAGACTACATATATATATATGTATATATATATATATATATATATATATGTATATATATATATGCTGTCCAGTGTAGCTCTTTGTGTTTATCAGTTAGACAGACAGACAGACAGACAGACAACCATAAAAAACAGACAGAGAGAGTTCTGACCTTCTGGGATGCTGCAAAATAATACTACTGGTCTTTTGTTTAGGCTGTTCACTGTCCACTCATTTAGGAGATTGGGTCTAGGGCAAGACTCTGATAACTGGCATCCAAACAAGGACCTGAAATCAAATCTTTGGACTAGGAATTTGTAGCCTAAATGTTTCTTAAGAGTTGTAAGCATTCAAAATGTAGAAGGTCTTCACAGGAAGAAACTCTTCTGGGGATAGCTGAGAAGAGAGGTAAAGAAAAAGCCTTCCATCTGTGATGAGTGACTAATTATACAGGAATAAAACACAAGACAAGCTACAGATCAATTTTAGCTCTCCTACAGAGTTCACTACAAAAGGCTCCAGCCTCAGGTGTCAGGGTTGTCATCCCCAGAGACATTCAGAGAAAAATCAATTCAGCCTGAAAGGCCCAGGAAAAGACACACTAAATGGGCAGGGTTTGTGTGGCAACAAAAGATTTATAACAAAAATGCTACAAGAAGTAGCCGAATATTATCCATGGTTTACTCAGATAGGCACGATAGATACTGACAAATAGGTCACAGTTTTAAAAAAATCTTAAAAAGGTACATGGTAGAGGAAAAATTATTCCCCTTGAGATTTCTCAACTTGGAACTTGGTCTGCTCAGTTTTAAATCTGTTACAGAGGGCTTGGGAGATAGCTCAGTAGCATAAGCACCTGCCTGGCAAGTACAAGGTCCCAAGTTTGATCTCTGGTATAAAGAAAAAAGTTACAGAGGTTACAGACAACAGCTCCTACTTCAGGCACAGAGAAAATCAAAGTGCTCCCTGCAGTGACTTCTGCCCCGCAAGGCAGGGACTCTATAGGAAGAACTAATTTCCCTGGAACAAGAATCTTTACAAAGCAATCAGTCAATACCACCAGCAGTGTCTGAGGGAGAGACCAATTAGAACTGAAAGGCTTGGGATAAACAAACCAGCAAAATCTATCTAGACACTTATAGGTTCCTGAAGGGACCAGTGAAAGCCAAAAATGTGAGAGCAGGGAGAAAGTGTTGTGTGCTCCTCCCAACATTTCTCACAGACCCCTGAGTGAAAGAGGGAGCTGGACCTCTGGGCACTGGATCCTGAGCAGCAGTTCTTCTTAGCAGCAAACAGGAAGCTCAGGAAAGCCTGAAGCTGGGCTGGGATGAGGGAGGTAGAAGGAACCTAAATAGCTGCTTTGTCAAAATGTCACATCAGCTGCATCAGAGAGCAACACAGGCAGCCCAGGGCACCCAGCAGCCATACCTTTGTCCTGATGCCAGTTGAAAGCCACAGCTTGCTGTATCCTGGCCTTGGTTGGTGCAGAGCACAGCAGTTCCCACCCTTTCTTGAGTGCACATAGGACCACTGCTCTTATGTCATAAATGGGGGCACTACCAGTGGCAGGAAGTGAACTGTATAGGTGTGGCCATAGCAACCCAGGACTGACTACAAACAGATTTCCCACTCAGAAGTAGACAAAAGTGACTGTCGTTCAATTAGCTTTTAAAAATATAATTAAAAATTACAATAAAATCCTTAAGACGGGTTCTGGGGTACTGTGCATGCCTACAGCCTGAAGCTAAGCACAACCCCAGTAGGAGCCAAATGAAAGGGTGTAGTGGACTGTCTGAGCTAGAAAAGTCTTAAGAATAATTTGAGCCGGGCATGGTGGCACATGCCTGTAATCCCAGCACTTGGGAGGCTGAGGTTGGAGGATTGGTGTGAGTTCAAGACCAGCCTGGGCTACAAAAGTGAGCTCAAGGCCAGCCTCAACTGCATAGCGAGACCCTGTCTCAAAAAGGCAAAAAATAATAATAATAATAAAAATTAAAAAAAAAAATAATAATAATTTGAAACCTTGTCAAAGATACAAAAATGAAATTTCACAAAAATTCAGTGTTAGCCTTTATACAAAAGCCTCAAACATATTTAAATCTTACAGATTTTTTTTTAATTTCAGCAATCATAACACTACAGCCAATAAAAATCTATAGTGTTTAAAATCAGGCATATACCTCTACCTAAAATTGCTATCAATTTCTGACTGGCCTAAACGTAGTTTCTTTGCTGTGTTAAGTCTTATGGAAACGTTGCCCAAATGCTGTTGGGAGAAAAACTATGGTCTACATAAGTGATGATATTAACCCAAACTATATTAAGTCTTACAAGGACAGATCCCGGGAATACTATTAGAAGAAAAGAAGGTCTGAGTAGGTTACAGAGCATGTGTAACAATGACTGAGCTAGAGGATATGCATTAAACAGAGACATAAAAGTCTCCAGAATTAAGACAAATTAAATACAAAAATATTGAACACAGATAAATAGTTTTTTCCTTCAAATTCTTATTGTGAGATATGTGTTAATTGACCCATTAAAATGTTCTGACATTTTATTATTACATGATAATAAAATTAATGTTATAATTACAAACAAGAAATTGTAAAAAGTTATTATAATTCAATTTGAATGCCGGGCGTGGTGGCTCACGCCTGTAATCCCAGCACTCGGGAGGCTGAGGCAGGAGGATCGGTGCGAGTTCGAGACCAACCTGGGCTACAAAAGTGAGCTCAAGACCAACCTGAACTTCATAGCGAGACCCTGTCTCAAAAAGACAATAAATAAATAAATAAATAAATAAATAAATAAATATAATTCAATTTGATAAGAACACATGAGTGTACACTGATTATATAAATAAATTACTTGTTGTATATATGTTCATCCATCTGTCCAAACTGTAAATAGCTATTTTACTTGAGTTTGGTAATTTTTTTTCTTTTTGCAATTTTGGATTTTTGAAACGTTTGTTTGAAATTTAAATGGACATATAGAAGAATTGGAGAAAAGGAAGGGCTACAAGGATAGCCATCATTTTGGCTCTGGCTCCTCAAGGTCAGTGAGGACTCAGTACATAAGAGAACCTGTGCTGTAACAACCTATAACTCAGTGGTTTCCCAAATTTTCTGGTCAAGGAGATTGTGGGACCTCAGAAGAAAGGGATAAATGAAGTATAGTGTGCCTAGGGAGAGTCACCTGGGGAGAAAACATTCTCTCAGGCTTTCACAGAGAGCAAACTGGTCAAGCAATGGCTGTGACTCATCCTGAAGGCTGACACTAACAACAGTTCTACAAAGCACTGTATATAGTGCCAAAGTTTATCCTGAGGAGATTTGATCTTGGAAAATACAAATGATGAAAATTTTGTGAGACAGGTCTTGCTTTAACGTGCCCTTGATCACCTAGCAGAAAAGCTTAATTACAAGGCATAAAACGCAGAGCTAGATTAGTATGGTGAGCTATAAGAGGCTTAAATCAATAGCCCTCAACATTGCCAGTTTCACCGGTAACCCACTGTAACTATGAAACATTGGATTATACATACAACTACTTCCTCCTAGTTCAAAGAGAAGAAAACTTTTTCTTCTTTTTCTTCTTTTTTTTCTGTTTTTCTGAACCAATATCGATTAGAAAATTTGTCACATCTGCACCCTGTGCTCTGTATAACTTTTGTGAGGACAACAATATGCAGTATGTCAATTATTGCATGTGTGCTACTAACATGTTAGTACAAAATTATGCCATAACAATAAGCTAGATACAGGAAGGGACTCCAATTGCTAGCCCCTTCCACACCTGTTCAGTTTTCTTTGTTTCTGAGCAAAATAGTCAGCCCAGGCAATGATTGCTTATGATTCCAGGATGTCAGGATATAGTTAACCTGGGGTACAACCAAGGTGTCTCTAGAATTATCATTTCCTTGAGTCTACTCCAGGAATCTCAAGGAGCTCCTGGAGCAAAATTTCATTGACAGTGATAGCACCCATGTCAAAGGAGAGATATTTATAGTCATGATTGCTTAGATAGGTGAACTTAAATTTTGCATGACTGGAATTATTCTCTTCAGCAAAGTCAGAGACACAAAGAAGGTCAGAAGCAATTGAGCCCTGAGTGCCCCAGGAAGACCAGCTTTGGAATCAGAGTACAGAGCCGGGATGTCATGGGAAAGGCGTACAGGTGGGGCTGCCTAGGCTGCTGTGCAGGGGATCTGAAATGGGACCGCAGTGGCTTTGAGCAGTGACGTGTAGGGGGCAGGTCACCTTCAAGGAGCTGTCCAGCAGTCTCCACTTCTTGACGATCCTGCCCAAAGCTGGACATAGCCACGTGGATATTTCTTTACAACTTGATTAAATTTCTTAAAACAAATGAAGAACCAGAATGTATAATTCCTTTTTTTTTTCTTTTTAATAAGCAGGTATACTCTTCCAAAAATATTATAGACAGTTAAATTAGTTACAAATACACCAATCAGAGATGGGTGAGCCTTTAACATAAAAGACAATTATGGCCAAAGATGCATTCACTGAAGGCTACGTTTTAACAAAAGGATCCCACTTATCTATTAAAAATCAACTAAATAAACAGAAATGTGGAGTATAGTTGCCCCCTGCAAACATAATTAAACTTTCCTACTTTAAAAAATAATTTCAAAACCCTCTAAAAAGCAAATTGTATCAGAGCTTCATTGGCATAAAGATAACCCAAAAGGAAAGTAAGATGGCCGAGTAGGAGGTAATAGCATAGGGTTAGGGGTGTGCTTGTATTTTAACAGGTCACAAAACATCACCATGGATGTCATCCTGGAACATGTGGAAATAGAGAGGAGAAACCTTCAAACCTATAGTAAAGTCTGATGCCACCCGACCCACCTTGGATTCTCCAGTGGATTTATTATATTAATATGCTTGTGTCTTTTATTTCTGTTCTTACTTTGCTACAGAGACACCAAACCTGGCAGTGTCTAGCAATGTCCAACCTCAAGTCATAATGTTTTAAATGCTGCAATTTCAAAAACAGAAAAGAGGAAGATGTGTCTTTCAGGGTTATCTGCATCCATGCTGCCAAATCGCAGCCACTCAGGCTGATGGCTAGGAATTAACTATTTTCTTTTCTTAAAATAATACTTGTTTCATATTGACAGACTCATACACACCTGAAAGAGTTTCTGACAAAGTAAAATGAACATATAACTGACACTAATGCATCCACGAATTCACATCTATTAATTATTTGAAGATAGTAAATATAGTCAAGTACAAACAGAGACCATCCTATTTCCAAGTTCCAGTTTCATACCAGTTTCCAAGTAGTTAGTTAGGCACCACTCCTTCCTAACAACAGCTAAAAATGCTGAAGAGACCGAAAACTCAAGAACTCTTCTTAGACCCACTGGACATGTGTGGGCACGAGGCAAACTGCTGTCCATAAAATACAGAAACTCACAACTTACCAAAGCAAAGACTGAGTGTAAAGTGTCACAGTAGTGTATGCCAGCAAAGGAAAACCTGAACTGTGGCTGATGAATTTTTAAAAGTTCGCTAAAGATAAATCTGGGAATTAAATTTATAAGAATACTCATACATGAGACAAAGGTATGCAATATTGTAAGCATTCCTTCCTTCCAGGATCATGTTCTTACACCCATTAAAAACTCACTTTTAGTGTCTGCACATAGATTTCCCCAGAATTTTGTCTGTGCACACACCAATTGCATTACCAAATAGGAGTCAAGTGTGACATTTGTGGTAGATCATGGTTGTCATGTAGAATGACACACAGAGACTGCTAAGCTTGTGCAGAGATAACATGGTGTGGAATTTATTGTGCCTGGGTACAGGCAAATAGAATGTGCAAAAACCTGCAGGGAGCAAAGAGAAGTATCAATACCGATGGAAAGAAGGCAAGGGATTAGGTGGGAAGATTTTAATGCACATCTATGGTCAAAGTTTTCTGGCTGATTTGCACCTCAGTGGGCAAAGCTCTTCCTGGGACCTACAAAGTTCCTTAGCCTAGCTTGTCTCCTTTAGAACATCCTGTGCTGGATGAGAGCTATGAGTGCTGAGCCGAGTTCCCTGCAGATTGGGCGCTGGGAGAGCCAAGTCCCATTGCATCCTTACAAGGACAATGGCTACAGATTATTTGTAGTTTTAGCCGCCAAGAGCCAGAGACTATTTCCTCACTTCTTGACTCTAGTCCATTCTTATGATTTGCTTGGACTAAGAAAATGAGGTAAAATTGACACTGTGCATTCTAGAGCCTCCAAGACCTGAGCACCCCAATCAGCAGCCTGAATTGTCATTCAAATCAGTGCAGCTATTCTGGGCTCCCAGCCCAGTTAAAGTAGCAAACTACAGCCTTGAAAATGACCATGGATGAAAAAAGCACCCAGACTGCTGAGCACAAGAAAAAAATGCATGATTTTTTGTTTTAAGCTACTAAATTTAAGGAGATTTGTCATGCAGTAAGAAAAGACAAAGCCAGTCTTTCAGAATTAATGTGATGTTCATCAGCTGATATACTTACATGATACTAAATGACACAATATTCTATCATATGAATGTATAAAAACTTATTCATCCAATTCACTACCATTGGACATTTGTTATTCTATTATAAATTGCTCTTTTACCGCACAAAGTATCTGAAATTATATAGCTATGTATTTATACATAATTTTCTTTAATATATTTGGTAAGGGCCTCACTATGCAGCTCAGACTCAAAGTGATCGTCCTGTTTTCAGCCTCCCTGGTGCTGGGATTACAGGCATGTACCGCCACACCCGGACTCAGTGGCTAGCTCAGCATGCATGGGGTCAGGGCTGGTTTGGCATGTTGTACTGGGGAGATCGAACCCTAGTCCCTGAACTTGCCTAAGGAGGCATTTAGTTTGCTGAGCTATCTCAACAGCCCTACATAATTATTTTTTTAAGGAAAATCTCCTGCCTCCACCATCTTATTCGGTATCAATATCAGACAGTAATGACTGCCATCTTATCATAAATCTTGCCTTCAGAACAACAAAGATTAAAATCCCATCAATTCATTAAGTCATCCTAAAATCATCGCATCTTTTCAAGTCTCTTCTCAAACTAGTGCTAAAATTTGACATAAGTCTCAATGAGGCCATTTCCAGAATGAGATCTCTCCTATATAAAAGGCACAATAAAGTCAAAATGTGAAGAAAAGTCAAGAAGATAAAAGTATGGAAAAATGAAGTCCTTGCAGTAATCAAATATCTAACTGTAGGTACGAGAGATTTCCTCTTAGTCACTTTTTCGTCAACTCTGTTCTCTACCTCAGTATTCTTTGAATAAGATTCCTCGATAAGGTAAAATTCCTTTGAATATTATTCACAATCAAAAATCTTAATTAATGCAATCTTTTTGATCAAATAGCTGTCAAATTAATTGTCAACACCCTGTGGAAGACTTGCGGTTCAGTCTAGTGAGCAGCTATTTAACACTTTCACCCACCTCATTCTTCTCTCTCCTTATACCTTATTTTACACTGCTACCCAGTTCCTCTGCCCTCCCTGTTCTTTTCATTTGATTGTGGTCCATTCAGGACAAACATTGTCAACTACTGCCTATTTAGTCTTTAGTCATAGCATGGTGAGAGATGATTGATACCTTTTGGTTGTACCTGACAAAGTTTTAAAGGATCACTGGTCAAAACAGGTTGGTTTTCTTGTATTATAAAACAGAAAACCTATTTCACATTGTTATTAAACTGCATACTTCCTAAAGTTTGCAGCCATTGGTCAGTGTGGCTAATCGTCTGCAAGTTAGTCTAAATAGAGACATTAAAAACAGTGTCCATGATACTCAGGCTATAGCCTCCAAAGGAAGTGAAGATAAGATTCAATTCAGTCTCCTAAAACAAAAAGAGCTAGCCAATCCAGTCAGGCCCAACTACGAGCTGCTTGGACTCTGAAAACACAGTCAGGAATCAAAACTCAATGATGTTAACATTTCTACATTTTACTCCTTTTCCCTCCAAAGCCAGAATTTTATCGTGGCCTAGCTGCTGAGTTATATCAGCAGGAACGATTGAACCCAATTTCGTTTAGAAGTGAACAAGATGATATGAAGTGATGTGTGTGTGACTGTGGACGTCCTTTACCAACGCTAGAGGAGTACATGTATTTGCAGGTGGAAAAACATCTTCATTTTTTGCTGAACATGACCCATTCTGATGTTTACATGACTTATTGGCAAACTCTCTAGGCCCCCCAAAAGAAGGTATTGTAGCTGATAAGTCCATCCCTCTGGACAATTCTCCAGGACAATCAGTGACACAGGGATAGCCCCAATAAAATGTCAATAGCTCTCAGAGATAAGAAATAGCCCAT
This sequence comes from Myocastor coypus, assembly GCA_004027025.1. NCBI lineage: Eukaryota > Metazoa > Chordata > Mammalia > Rodentia > Myocastoridae > Myocastor > Myocastor coypus. The sequence goes on along the minus strand of PVJA010001408.1, from coordinate 32,946 downwards.
AAACTATCATTCTTACATATATATTCTAGGGTATGCTAGTCTCGGAAAATGTGGCAAATAAAGAATGAAGGAATTTGTTTTTAAAGAAGTTTGGCCAACGTATCACACCCTACCTAGCCTATGCTGACATGTGAAAAGCTCTGAAGCCCTATTCTGAAGAAACATTGAATTTTCTTCATTTCTCTAAGTTAGTCTTGTGAATACTTTAGAAGTGTAATTCTTCCTAATGGAGTTTCCAAAATGCACCAAGGGAGATTCTATCTGGAACTTCAGGGCCCTGAAGGGGTATTTTTGCCTGTGGCAGCCTTTCCAAATTCTTACTAAAACACCAAAAAAGAGGGAGATTCATATCATCCATATGAATTAGGCTATATAGTCAAATTAAAATGTTGTCATCTTGGGGTATTATCCACTACACATGATAAGCCTCATAAACTCAGATTTTAAAATGGCATGCTCTTCTAACCAATAAACCATTCCTGGGCTGCTGCTACTAGGTCAAAAATTTAGGATTTATACTAATCGGGCTATTTGCTAAGCATAACTGCAGCTTTTTACATGATTCAGAACTGTGTCCCAACTCCAATCAGTATTTCTTTTTATGTTTCTAGGAGGACATAAACCTCCTAATAAGCATGCTGACAAGGATGGAGAAATGACTAAGAATAGAGCTTGGTGTTTTGGAAGTATGATTCCTATGAAAATTTAGTATATAAAGAAAGATACTTGTATAACATAAATACTGAAGATTATCATTTTCCTGTTGAGTAACCAATTCAGGCAATTGTCAGGCACAATAGGCCAGCAGAAACATAAGATAATAAAAATGAGTACTAGAAGTTGGGCTATAAAGCACTTCAAATTGAAGAGCTCGAAAGGGATTTGACTATATCCATGTGGTCAGAAAGGCCAAGAACATTTAATAAACACCGTATCTAGAAAAAGAGACACAGAATAAAGTGCTGAGTTATAAAATGGCAAAGAAAAAAGTTCACTAGGAAGTATGAAGACACAGGACAGTAGACTTCTAAATCTATTGCAGGAAGCCAGAAGAAAATTTTAGGAATAGTTTGGCATTCTTTTTTTTTTTTATTTTTTATTTTTTGTCTTTTTGAGACAGGGTCTCGCTATGCAGTTGAGGCTGGTCCTGAGCTCACTTTTGTAGCCCAGGCTGGTCTCGAACTCGCACCGATCCTCCTGCCTCAGCCTCCCGAGTGCTGGGATTACAGGCGTGAGCCACCACGCCCAGCCAAGTTTGGCATTCTTAAGAAAATACTAGATATAATGGCCAGTGTGAAATATCAAATTAATAACATTTGCTAAGACCAAAAAAATGAAAGTACAAAACAATGATTATGCAATAGAAGAAACCAAGTAGTGATAACAAGAAAGGACAGAGAGAAATTGCTTACTCTAGTGGGAACGGTGTCTAGTGAGGTGAACAGAATATTCTGACAAAGAGATTTTTGGTGATATGAAGTTCTCAGAAACAAAATAGAAAGGAAATTTACCAAGACACCTCCTAATTTTGTAACACTATCTAGATTCTGGATTCCTCATGGAATTCTCTAACCGGGGGAAATACACTCTACCACTGCTGCTACAAATAATAATTATAGTTGATACTTGCTACGTATCAGGGCTTCCTACGCATTCTACACACACATTCACTTATTCCACCTCTAGAGCTAACTTGCATTCATACAACTCCTTGTGAAATAAGTTGCCCAAGGTCACAAATCTACTAAATGACAAGAGCCATGATTCACACCTGCAGCTTCCAGTTTGAGTCCATGCCCTTGTTAAATCGTTATGTTTCTTCTACAGGCTATTACCATAGAACCAAGAGGAAACCCCTGGTGCTTCTCTTCCCTGCTAAACTCTAATCCAGACCTCACAGAACATTCTCAGTAGAACCACAGAGAACTTCAGAGGAGTAACAGAGGGAAAAACCACAAAAGCATAGTAACTGCATAACTAGCTACACAAATGAAAATTACAACATGCATGAGGGCCCACGAGATAGCTCAGCAAACTAGGTGCCTGCTTAGGCAAGCACAGAGGCCGGGGTTCAATCCCCAGCACCATGCCAGCCACACTCTCACCAACCACTGAGTCTGGGCATGGTGGCACATGCCTGAAATCCCTTCAGTGGGGAAGCTGCAAACAAGAGCATCACTATCAGTCTGAGCTGCACAGTGAAACCCTGTACAAACTACATTTAAAAAGTCATGTATTGTGGTTCCTTCAACAGCAAGTCCCTTATATATCAGTGTATCTGTGTACGGATAGTTTTTTTATTTTCTTTATTGTCCTCTGACACTATGTATATAAAGCTATTTGGGGACTATAGCTATCAAATTGAGTGTATATGTTGCATAGTGTCAAGATAACATCACCATGTACTTCAGGGAAGCTGAATATGAGACAGTTTAAAACTGCTTGTGGTTGCGGTGAAAAGACCCTTTCTCACTTCCCTCATGGAGAGCACAAAGAATAGTGTCACTGTTGAACTTGATACAAACACAGATTTAGGTATATGAACAAATGATACTTTATTTTATATTACGTTTTTTAGATATAAATATGTCAGATCTCACCCAGATCCTAGTTTTATATCCTTTCCTTGTTTTGAGGAGCATTGTAAAACTCACAATACTTTTTTTTTTTTTAAGACAGAGTCTCACTATATCGTCTAGGCTGAGCCTTGAGCTAACTGTACTCAAATTTGCAATCCTGCCTAGCTCCCCCAACTGCTGAGTTTACAAACCCACACCACCACACATGGCTAAAATAAGGATATTTTATGTTTGACTTAGAAATAATTTGTAGCAATGGAAAGCTTAACTCCACTTGTTCATCCTATGGCTTATGTTTAATCAAGGTAATACATACATGGGGCATATGGTGGTACACACCTATAAGTGCAGCACTGAGAGAGGCTGGGACAGGAAGATTATACCTTTAGGACTTATTTGGGAAACTTAGCAAGATTCTGTCTCAAAACTAAAGATAAAAAGGACTCAGGATTTAGCTCAATAGTAGAGTGTCTTTGATTTCAGTCTCCAGTACACTAAAAAACAACACAAAAATACACACAGTTCTTAGATAAGTTACCAGGAAAAGAAGAGGAAACATAGAGAATAGATAGCAAAATAAAGTGACTAAGGCAATATCAACAAATAAAGGGGAAAAATAGTAAATCTCAAAAATTTAGTTAAGATTGTAAAATACTATATCTGAGGATTTAAAAGTTCATTTCTTCAAACTTTTAATTCATTAAGGTTTTGTTGTTGTTGTTGTTTTGTTTGTTTGGTTTTTGTTTTGGTATGGGGGATTGAGCTCCAGACCTTGCACTTGCCAGGCAGGTGCTTATGCCACTGATCTATATCCCCAGGCCTGAACATGTAATTCAGAACAGAAGAGAATACCTCAGCTATGTACATACAAGAACAATGGCTAGCAGAAAAAATAGTGCAGTGGAAGCAAGGAAGGAGAAATATACAGGAAGTACCCAGCTAGAAAAGAAGACAAAATAGAACACTTCCTTTTTACCTAGATATATCCAGGTTCTACAGAGTAAAATGCTATAGAAAATTGAAGAAGGCCAAGATTGAGTGAAGCCTATTGCTGAGTAATGAGGAAACTCAAATGCAGGTGGGACATTATGCCAATAAAGAAAATAAAGTAATAAAATTATATAAATCAATACTTCTCAGTAAATGCAAAAACAATCAAATACTAAAAGTCAGAGTGAGCCGGGCGTGGTGGCTCACGCCTGTAATCCCAGCACTCGGGAGGCTGAGGCAGGAGGATTGATGTGAGTTTGAGAGCAGCCTGGGCTACAAAAGTGAGCTCAGGACCAGCCTCAACTGCATAGTGAGACCCTGTCTCAAAAAGACAAAAAAAAAAATAAAAAAAATAAAAGTCAGAGTGAAGAAGAGAAGCAGAATTTACACAAATCTCCTACCTCCAGAAGTAAAATGAAATAAAAAACAAGAGATGAAACAAAAAAATTTTTGAGCACCACTGAACATCCAATTTGCCTTAGAAGAGTTATCATAAAGAATACAAAACAAAGAAAAACAATAAATGCTAGGAATGATATAGAGGAAAAAGAATCCCTTCCACACTGCAGAAGGGAATATAAATTAATATAGATAGTATGGAGTGTGATGGGTCCTCAAAAAGCTACATTATCATGTGATCTAGCTATATCATTCTTTAGTACATACCCAAATGATTTAAAGTTAGAATACTATCTGAATACCTGTACACCTAAGCTTATTGAAGAGCAATTCACAAGAGGCATGATAGGGAACCACCCCACATGTTTACCAATGGGTAAATGGATAAAGGGTTCATTAGTCGCAGTCCTAGGACGACATGACTTTAATAATAGTAGTCAATTTATAGTGAATGTCACATCCTTTATAGTGATAGATCTTCCCATGATTAACAGGCCCTGCCCACTTGCCCAGCCAGCTACTCCCTAATTTGCCCCAGTAGGAGTTCTCATTCAGGGAAAACTTGGTTTTCTTTTGAAAAGAAAAAATATTTTTTTAAAGAAATTTTTTTGAAATTTTATTTTATTGGTAAATGTTTACAATATGCACATTTTACAAGCCTCTTAGGGAGTGGTATACATACATGATACAGCTTGATTCCTTTTATTAACCCTCTATGTTCTCCTTTGGCCCCCTCTTGCTCTAGTTCTTACTTCCCCCTTTTTATTCATCTTGATAGAATATAATACCCACATTCATGGAAGTTATTAAGACCTTGAGACTGGTATATCTTTAATCTACCTATTTCCCCATCCCCTCCCCATCACTCCTTGCTCTAGGTCCCCTGAAATCTTCCCCATCTGTAAAAGATCCATCTCCTTGCCTGATTCTATTCTTCCTTGATTTTTCTTTTCTTCATCATTTAGATGAATGATATCATACATATTTAAGCTTATGTGTCAGATTTATTTCACTCAACAGCATATTTTCTAAGTGTATCTATTTTCCTCTAAATATCTCAAACTTTTCCCTCCTTATAGCTGGGTAGCATTCCATTATATGTAGATACCAACAGTGCATAAGGGTGACAATAAGACCTGAGAGTGGACCCCTTTTTTATTCTCTAGAGGTGGTCAGGTTGGTAACAGAGCTCATAGTTTTTCTCATCCTCCTGCACCACCAAGTAGAGGAGAACTATAGGGGTATAACAAATGAGGGGAACCACTGGGGTGACCTGGTTCATGTCAGTGCAAATAAAATTTGAAACTTAAAATATACATGGAGTCATGAGAATAGCATATAGACTTATAAACCATTGGGTGGCTTCGGATATGATTACTCCTTTTCAGGGATCCATGTCCCAAATAATGATCTCAGGACTGGGGAGATAACTCAGCAGCATAAGAATCTGCCTGGCAAGCACCAGGTCCCAAGTTCTACCCCCACTACCACATGTAGTGCCAGTCCTGAAACTGGGCATGGTGGTTCATGCCTGTAAGCCCACTACTGGAGAGGCTAGACAGGAGAATCACTAGGAGTCTCCAATGGATAGAAAGACCCTGTATCAAAACTAAATTTTAAAAATTATCTCAAATGACCTATTATTACTTCATATCTATTCTGAAGATCTGGCCAGATCTCTTATTGCTAAAGGTTTGTAGCACATGGAACAAATCTGCCATGCTTTGATCAAAACTGAAGAGCCTTTAGGAAGACAATAAGGTCAGATGGTTACAATTATGAAGAAATGGCGCCCCATACAGAATATATAGCATTTGCTACAGAACAATATAAATTGGAAATTCTTTCCTAAGACTAGTAGAGAAATGAGGGAGTCCTCCATATTTTATTTCTTCAATTTTAAAGATATACTTCTGTTTAAAAACTCACTATTCCTTTGCTTTGTAACTATTCTGCCTTTGAACTATAGTGAAGTCTTTGCTGTTCATCAGATACCGCTCCTCTTACCAAGTAGAGTGAAGGGAAAGGGTGTGCAATAAATAAATAAATGGGGCCCGGCGGGATGGCTCAGTGGTCTAAAGTGCCTGCTTGGGAAAGCTTGGGCAGCTTCAGGGACCGCAGTTCGATCCCCGGCACCACATGCTGCGCCAGCCCTGCCCTTGGGGCAGGTGAGCCAGCCATAAAAATGAGTGAATAAACAAAAAAATGTTCTGAAACAAGAAAAAAAAAATAAAATAAAATTTAAAAATTATTTTAAAAATAAATAAATAAATAACACTGAAATTTTTAAACAACAGCAGAATGGATTTCACTTTTTGTTTATTGTTGGTAGCCAAGAAAATATCCCCTTTCTCTTCATGTAACTATTGTGAGCAAGTTGCTTGCCTTGGGGTTCAGTGTTAATCCAAAATACTGCCCACTCCTTTGAAATTTGTCGGCAAAGTTACTTCCCCTCTCCTTGTTTGGTATTCTAATTTAAACAATATTGGTGCATGCCTATAATCCCAGCACTTTAGAGGCTGAGTTTTTGAAGCTAGTAGTTGATTGGTAGAATTCTGATCCTGACTAACCATATATGCTGATATCTGTGAAATAAGCAACTACACTGAGAACTGCAATGTGTAATACTAAAATCATGTTTGGAATACCTATCATTCTGGTCTTCTAAATGCATACTGCTTCTAATGTTATATAAATTATTGCTATAATCTCTCTCTCAAGTAAATGTTTGCTTTTTTTAAAAAAGTAATAAAAGTGAATAGGATACATGAAAAAATGCCATTGAACTATCCTGCTACAATTCTGTATATGGTTAAATTCCTAAATTTCTGTATAAAAACGCATAAGTATGTTTGCACTTTCTATAGGGATTTAAAGTTTAGAATATTAATGATTGATGGAAAATACTTGTTCCATATTATGTCTGAGGTGTTTGAATATTCAGAAAGATAGTGATGGTAAGCTCAAGTGCCTATGTTATAGAGAATAATATCATTAAACTTCTGTCCTGGAGGGTTAATAGCTTAAGCTTACAGACAAAAAAAAAAAAAAAAAAAAAAGAGAGAGAGAAAAAGAAGGGCTATAAGGATAGCCAATATTTTGGCCCTAGCCCTTCAAGGCCAGTGAGGACTCAGGACATAAGAGAACCTATACTGTAACATCCTATAACTCAGTGATGTCCCTAATTTTCTTTTAAAAGTGATTGTGGGGCTACAGAGGAAAGCGATCAGTGATGTATAGCGCACCTAAGGAAAGTCACCTAGAGAGAAAATATTCTCTCGGGCTTTCACAGAGAGCAAATTGCCCAAGCAATTTTGATGACTCATCCAGTTGGCTGACACTGACAAAAGATCTACAAACTGCTCTACATGGTTTCAGGATAAATCCTGAGGGCATTTGACTGACCTTGTCAGACAAAAGTTACATTTTTTATTATGTAGGTCTTGCGTTAACTTGGTCTTAACCATCCAGCAGAAAAGTCTAACCATGAGGTACAAAAAGTAAAGCCATACTAATATGCTGAGCTGTAAAAGACTCAACTCAACAGCTTCTGACATTGCCAGTTCTGCTGATAACCCACTGCTGTTAAGGACTATTGGAATATATAACCAGCTACTCCCTCTTAGTTCAATGAAAAGAAAGTTTTGTAGTAATAATGTTTAGGAAAGAGGTTATGTCTGCATCTTATACTCTGAACAACTACTATGAAGACAACAAAATGCAATGTATTAATTATTGTAACTGTCCTACTATCCTGTTATGAAACTATCCCCTTGCTGTTTCTTTCTCATTAAAATTAATAAAAAAATAAATAAAAAGTAAAAGTAAAGATAAAAAGCATTCCTTATATTGTGTTTGTAGCCATATTTTAAAACAGTGCTGTAGCAGCTTCACTTTTTTAAAAAATAAACACATTTTTATTTAAATAAACATTAGAGATAGGAAAATCTTAGCCTGGATTAAACCCCAAAAAGTAAAGCCTGATCACATTATTATATTATTGTGATCTTTTAGGTAGCATTTCTACATATTGAATTTGACAAGATCTTAGTCAAATAGATGATAACAATGCATTCATTCATTAGACAAATGATAGCATGAAGAAAGTAGAAAGTGGAAGTTAGAGTCAAAATTATTTTGACTTATTTTGTCAGAGGATGTTTTTATTTTTAAGAAAATGAAATAAAATGAAAGGTAGAAATACTTTTTAAACCACAATGACATATAAATGGGAGAATGAATATAGGGTGGCCATCCTTTAAAGTGCCTAGAATGGTAATGATGATTCAAGTCTGATTTTTGGAGCTATGAAGACTGTACATTTGTGGACTGATGGAAAAGTGCTGAAATGAATTTACTGAAGTCATTTTTAGAGTGAGCATTTTGGGGAAAGCAACCCTCTGAGAAAAAGAAGTGAAGACATACTGGAGAAAAGAGGGCAGAACAGATGGATTCTGTACATGCTCTAGCTGATGAATCTGACCAGATTGATAGGCTTCTTGGAAATCTGTTAAGCTGATTCTATGAATTTGCTAGCAGGAGCAAGATTAAAACCCACTGACAAAAATTGTTTGGGTTAGGCTGCTGATTTTTCAGGAGTAACAAAGGAGAATACATACATGATGAAGTCCAACTATGTGCTAGTTACCTGCCCAGTCAATTATATTACCTATAGTTTGAAATATTCCTGTTGTAAAATTGAAAAGCTCACAGGATAATGATATTCATTCAAAGGCATTTTGTATGAAAATAGTGAGTTTGAAAGCCCTTTTCTATGTCAGCCTTTATAATTAATACACGTCTGAAGATCTGAAAGACTTGCTGGGTAACTTTTGATTGTATGACCTCTGAAGTGCTTAGTGGACACTTCCTGACTCTACTCATATTTTAGTATACAATATGATTGTCCTTTATGTTCACTCTATATTTGGAAAAGTAACATTCTGCTATAGTGGTAGAAAAAGCTTTGGTGTTCATGGTTTTAATTAATTTAAATAATCTGAATCTCATTGCATTCTTTGTTGAAATTGGCAACATCTCACCAGCCTAATGCATTTGGACAATACACCTTGTATCTAATGGGAAAAGCAACTTTGGAGTCTGATGCAGACATTTATAGAATCTAGGCTAAATTTCAATGCCTAAAATTCTGTTCTGGGATGGGGAGATAGACTGATGGTCTAAGAACCTGCCTGGCAAGCACAAGAATCCAGGTATGATTCCCAGAACCTCATGTCATGCTGTCTCCCCCCACACACACTCCACCCCCAGGTGTGCTGAGCTGGCTACTGAGACTGGGAGTGGTGGTGCATGCCATAATCCTAGTGCTGGAGAAACTAAACACAGGGGGAGCACCACAAGTCTGAGCTGCATAGTGAGACCTTGTACCAAATACATAAATAAAGATGGATAGAAAGGAAAGAAAGAAAGAAAGAAAGAAAGAAAGAAAGAAAGAAAGAAAGAAAGAAAGAAAGAAAGAAAGAAAAGAAAAGAAAAAAGGAAAGAAAAGAAAAGGAAAGGAAAGGAAAGGAAAGGAAAGGAAAGGAAAGGAAAGGAAAGGAAAGGAAAGGAAAGGAAAGGAAAGGAAAGGAAAGGAAAGAAGTCTATTTCTGCCCAAAACAAGTACGCTGCTAGAATTTGGGGCAAAACTGATTTTTTTCTCATTTTTATTTACTTATTTCTCTAGAATGCTATTTAATCTTAATTTTGTCAGTTTTCCTCCTCTATCCCTAGTAGAATAATACTACCTGAATTTAAATAAACAAAATGACCTAAGGAAATAATTATTTTTTAAAACCAAATACCAGAGCAATGGGACCTCATAAACATATGATAAAACATTTATTAGTACACAACTTTATTAAAATCATCCCTTCCAGGGACTGTCTGCAAATGAAGAGTCAGCAGGCTCTTAATGGAATGTAGATAATCATTCCCTGCCGAGAAAAAGGAACCCCCACTTCTAAAGACTTGGGACTGGCATTTCCAGCATTCACATGTGAATCTTTAGACATATGTCCTGTTGTCCTTGGAGAGCTGTGTGGTTTTATAAAATGTATGCATGACTCTGACCTCAAATGAAAATTATTATGATAACTATTTTTCTCAATGCTTTTTTTTGTTTAAAAAAAAAAAAAAGAACTTGGCTATAGTCTTGCATTCGAGGCCTTCACAAGCTAGATAGCTTTAATTTGTCTTGCTCCTTATAGAAAGCAAAACAACAAAAGATCATAAATGATTTATGCATGCTGTTGGTCTTAAAGAAAGTAAGGTAAAGGAATATATATAGATCAATGCAAATATTTCACCATTCCCTGACAATCAACCTAGAAGATACATTACTAGTCAATGTCCAATCACATTTCTGTAGTCAAAATAAGCTATCTAAGCCTATCCATATAATAGGCTCAAAGGTTTGCTGACTACTATTTCAGAAAGTTTTTAGGACATACTTCACTACATTAGTGAGAAGTGTTATAGGTAGTCAGACAAGGCTCAGCCCTCAAAGGAGTTAGTGCAGAAAAGGTAACACATTGTAACTGTAGCTGGAGGTGTATTCATTGTAGATCAGACCTCAAGACAAGGGATAAACAATAATGATCATATTATAAATAGACATCAGTAACTAGATTAGAGTCCAGGACCCACTGACCCACCTCTACCCAAAAAAGTACTTGCTTTTTTCTATGTACACTTGCTATGTGACTTGCATCCCCATTTAATCAATATTACCTAACTGATTATACTTATAATCTTATTGGTTGATTATAGTTTTATTCCACATTGTACCCACCTTCTGGTTTTGTACCTACCTCATGATTTTGTTCTATAAAACTTCTCCTCAGAAGTGGCTAGTTGGCCATCAGTTCCTGGGTACCATCAATCTCCCTCAGGAGCTCTCTCTCTGTGTCTCTCTGTCTCTCTGTCTCCCTGTCTCTGTCTCTGCCTCTGTCGCTGTCTCTCTCTTTCTGTCTGTCTGTCTGTCTGTCTCTCTCTCTCTCTCTCTCTCTCTCTCTCTCTCTCTCTCTCTCTCTGAAATTGCCTACTGTAAACCTCTGTCACTCCTCAAAATTCATTGTTTGATTTTGCAGAAAACAACCTTGGCATATTGGGAATTGCAATGTTTCCCTATATCCTTTGAAGGTCCTATGTCATATCATTGAGGCAGCAGAAGAATTTGTTATGCAAAAATTTAAGGAATACAATCAAAATAAATAGAATGTAGACACTCAAGAGAAGCATGCTATAGTTTAAGCTGAAAATATTTATATTTTTGACTAAAAATCTCTGAAATTTATCAATATATGATCTTGGTCTATTGTCTTAAAGAAAGATAATCATTTATTCATAGGAGAAAAGCTTACTTTTCAAATGAAAAGATGGTCTATTCACAGGTGGAAGAGGACTATTTTCAAATAAAATGGGAAAAATCAAACTCACAGGTAATAAGGAATTGCTTATGCTTACTCATTTTTTTTTAATTTTTTTTTTTCTTGTTTCAGAACCTTTGTTTATTCACTCATTTTCATGGCCGGCTCAGCCCACCCCGAGGGCAGGGCCAGCGAAGCATGTGGTGCCGGGGATCGAACTGCGGTTCCTGAAGCCACCCAAGCTTTCCCAAGCAGGCGCTTTAGACCACTGAGCCATCCCACCAAGCCCCTGCTTACTCATTTTATAAGAAGAAAAAGAAAAAGAAAACTGAGCATATGTCCTGAAGATGTAGCTTTTATTTTTAAAATTATTATATTCCTTGTCTCCTTTTACTTACCTTCATTTTTTCTATCTTGTCTCATCCTCTGCCCCTGGGTCTGCCATGTATAACTGCTTCAGAATGAAGAGAGATATTGATCCTGCCTAGACAGGGATCAAAACTCTGACGGAATTAATAGAGACAGCAGTGGGTTGTGTTTGTTTGGTGAACTGTGCTCCTTTGATAGTCCAGGAAAGAGCAGAGAACATTAGCAAATCATTCATGTTTAAGCTTCATTTTATAACCATGTTAAACAAGCGAGAGTCAGATATTAATATTCATCATGGTAGAAGTCAGTAGCATTCGGCATAAGCCTTTTCTCTTTAATATTAACCTCTACTTTGAGGTGTTTACCCAAATATACCTGATGGAATTTAAGAACATATAGACTTCCTTTCCTGTATTAATAAGAAATTTAATGTCCTCCTATTTTAATTGTAACAATGACAAATTAACATACCAAATAAAGATTTCTGTACTTTATGACCACTGGGTCATTAAAAAATTTTTTATTATAGGGCTTAGAACCTGTATCTTGCCTCTATTTTGTAGACCTGGACATGTTTTATAGCGACTGGCTCTGCATAATGTAAACATATAAAATTAGTTTATGGCACAGAGTTAACAAAGCTTAGTAGCTAGAATACGTGTATTGCCATTATTTATAAGAAGATAAATGTTCACCAGAAAGGTACTTGAAAGTAAATTGAGAGGTTAAAGGACACATTCCTGGACTAATGTAGTGACACAGAGAATCAAAATGTTATATGAGTATAAATTACAGGTGCAACTGGAGGCTGCCAGTAGGGTGGTACAGTGTTTGGATCTCCCTTGCATTGGGTTAATGTCATTTTTACTCTCTCTCTGTCTCTGCCTCTCTGTCTCTTTCTCTCTCTTTCTATTTTTTCTGTTATGTATTTAAGATCTAGTTAAAGTAAGATCTGTTGTGCTATTATTGGATTTTGGAGTTCTGGAAACTCCTTTTGGAAATCTTTACCAGCTTCTTTGTGTCCAGAGCAAAGAATTGATCATGCTATGAAAAGTAGCAAAGTTTTACATTTATTAAAGGTAGGAAAAGAAACATGCTCCACAGGGTGAGTTTGGGCCAATTAAAATCAGAGGAAGTATACTCTGCAGGGTGAGAGCAGGCTATTATAAAGAGAGAACACAACAGCACAAAGCTCAGTGGTGAATGCCTCTTGTGTCTCCCACTCCTCAGTCTAAAGTCAGATCTTGGCTGCCTACTGAAAATCTGCTCTAGTTCTTATGAGAATGGAAGGCAACACTGATTGGCTCCACATGGAGAGCTTTAGGCACTGTTCTGCATATTTGTCCCAGGTCTTTGCAATTATCAGGCCATGCATATTTCCCCAGCCAGGCTACCAGGCTCCAATCTCCTGCCTCATTGTCTTAACTAAAATTAATCTATTTCTCTATATCTACGTCAAAGTCAGTTAAAGTTACCTGAAAGCCATGTAAGAAACCTCTTAACTCTTCTAGTCTTTCCCACTATCATTTGCCAAATGGTTCATGCTCTCGCTTGACCATATGGCTTGTCTCGGAAGCATGGGGGACAATCTTGTCTTTAGTGACCCTAGTTTTAGCACAATAGATGCTGCTTGACTCTTGTCCTCTGGCATCCAAAAGTATCATGATTGAGAAGGCTGGGTACTCACCCATTATAAAAATCCTTTAGAAGTATCCTGTCATGTCCTGGGACCTGGCTGACCTTGGAAGGTAAAGGCCAAAATAATGGTTGTCCTTTAGGCCAAGTTACCTATTTTAGTTTTGATCTCCAGGATATTTAGTAGTTGAATATCGAGAAGGTCATTTATGCCAGAATTGAAATAGGAACAAAAGGCTTTCATGAGGATATCCTTATTTTGGTACTGAAAGCTTTGAAACACAGAGTATGATTAGAGAACACCTACATTTTATTGATCAGCTCAGCATCGGTGTTAAGAACAAGTGTCCTAGTTTATATGCATTGTAGAAGACAGTCAATCATTTAACTATTTTAGCTTGCCTTTTAGAAGTCACATTTCTATAAACATTGTCAGTTCACAGTGACAAGGTTTTGCAAGGAAAAATTAAACTTCAGCAAATGGCATTTTAGCCTAACAAATATGGTGACATTATACTAAAACCATTAGTTGCTGTTATCATGTCACTTTTATCCAACTACAAAACACTGAGTGACATAAACTCATCTAAATTTGATATCGTTAATAAAAAGTGCCTTTTTAAAAGACTGTGCTTGTTTACAGATATATTTTATAGGTTTTGAGTATCTAGGTTTTAATGGCATCCCTTGTATTTAATAATCTATATAATATATATAGATTATCATATATAATATATATAAATAATATATAATATATTCTCAGAAAGTTTATAATACAAATAAATTTGTTTCAGGACAGTAGTATAACTTGTCCTAAGTTCTGTATTTCAGAGGACCTGATACATAGCAACCATTGATACATTTTCTATACCAAAAAGTTAGCAATAAGTAGCATCATAGCTCTGTAGAAATCTTTTGTGCATATTAATCTGACTTTTAGACTTAAGAAAACTTTAGATTAATAAATTTATATGTTGTAACTGCACGTTAAAAATTTTAAAATGTCTCTTAAGTCCCTCATAAGTTTAGGACACAGTGTCAATAATCACAAATATACTTATTACCCAGTGTATAAGTGCATCCCATTTATATTTTCTTATCCCAATAAGAAAATGCTTCAGTCAAAGTCACCACATATAGGCAGGTCCAAACTTAAAGAACATGCCAAAATACTTTGATCATTTTATGTGAAAAGTCCAGATCTAATGTACTTTGTATAAAAGAGAGCAGTCATGAATCATTTTGCATACATCGCACTTATGTAGTCTGCCTGCCTTTCTTACCTTCTTTCTTTCTTTGGTACAAGGTCTTGCTTCACATCTCGGACTCACAGTGAACCTATTTCTCAGTCTCCTCATGCTGGGATTCCAAACGTGTGCCACCACTACCGATTTCAGTGGCTTACACGTCTGTACCCAGGCTCCAGAGCCAGCACAGCACATGGCACCAGGAACCAGAACACAGGCTGCTGAGCTATCACCTCAGCCCACTTATTTAATCTTAACTTATAAAATTAATGTAAACCTTAGAGTTACAAATTATTTCACCTATATTTCATATGTAAGGTGTATTATAACATAAAATTATAATTTTTCATTTAACTATTATTGCGAATATTTTATAAGTGAACATTTAAATAATTGTTAGCTCTTAAAACTCAGTTTTTTAAGTAACCAAAAGCTTTACAATAGGGGGCTTGGGAGATAGCTCCGTGGCACAAGTGCCTGCCTGGCAAGTGTAAGGTCATGAGTTCAAATCCCAGTCCCGCAAAAAAAAAAAAAAAAAAAAAAAACTTACAATAGAAAACATGATAAATTATCTTAGTTTTCTTAAATCTGGTTTTAATAAAGTCTAAACAAAAATACTTTAATACGTTAAGAAAACATTTTTGTCTCAGACATTGGAAAGCTTTCTTTTAACTATAGCTTTAATTATATATATATATATATATATATATATATATATATATATAAAACTTCCTTATATATAAAAATCATTTCTTTAATAACATTTGTTGAGTTTACCACAATACAAATCTAGGAGAAAAATGAAGAAGCCACCTATCTGTGGAGAAAAGTGAAGCTAAATGTCTCAGCCAAGTGCTCTTTTAGTCACAGGGGGATGTTTTTGTGAGTTTTTCAGGCCAAAGTGCCCATCACTTAAAGGTGATTCTTTTATAAATATTGTTTTATTTTTTAAAAGTATTCCAACATAAACTTTTTGGCAGTAGTCTTTTTTAAAGACTACTTTAAAATTATTACTCAAAATAATAAAAGAATTAAAAACAATACATAATTTGGTTAAACAAAATAGTAGGAATTCCAGAATGGTTGTTGCACTGCATAATTTTTTCTTCACATTAGTGGTTTAGATATAAGCATGCAAAATTACTAAACAAATAAATAAAATAAAAAGGAGAAGAAAAAAAATTGAGTATTAACTACTCCTTTCAGTACACCTGCAGAAATCAGCAATGCAAGTACCACCCTACTGTATACATACATAAATACATCTTTATCCCTTTCTTCTTTCTTTCTTTCTTTTATCCTTCTACTCATCACAGTCATTCCTTTGCTTTGAACAAATTCTTTCTTTATCCCCCTATCTATTGTACCTTTCAAGTTTTATTTACTCTTTCAGGTGCTTACACTAGTGAAACAAAATGATGTGGGTCTGACTTATTTCATTAATGAATATGGTCTCTAGTTACATCCAACTACCTATAAAAACCTCCAGATTATCTATGTTATAACTTAGTAATACTCCATTATACAAACATACCACATATTTTTCATTCCTTCTTCAGTTGATTGGCGTTTCAATTGTTTCCAAGATTTAGCTATGACAAAGTGCACTGCTATAAACATGGGTACACATATATCACTGTGGTATGATGTATTAAGTTCTTCTAGAAAAATACCCAGAAGATGAACAGCTGTGTTAAATGGGACCTCTAATCCTGCTTTTTAGAGGAATCTCCACACTGATTTTTATAGTGATTCTACCAGTCTACACTCCCATCAATAGTGAGTGAACAAGGGTTCCTATTTCCTCACAGTCCCTTTAGCATTTGTTATTGGCTAACTTCTTGATGATAGTCATTTTTTCTAGGCTGACATGGAATCTCAATGTTATTTTACTTTGCATTTCTAGAATGATCAGTGACATTCAGCATTTTCTCATATATTTATTTACACTGATATTCTTTATCTGAGAAGTGTGTATTGACCTCAGATGCCTATATTTGGGTTGGGTCTTTGAATTTTTGGAATCTGATTTTTAAATTTTTTCTATATGTGCTACATAGAAGTTATTTATTTGAAGGACAATTGCCTGTAATTTTTTCCCAATTCATGGATTTTCCTTTTACTCTATTGGTGATTTTTGGTGGCATGCAGAAACTTTTCAGTAAGATGAGATTGCAGTTGTTGATTCCAAGAGTTATTTCCTGTGAAGTTCGTTTTTTGTTCATGAACTCTCTACCTACTCCTATGTCTTTAAGATTGCTACCTAGTTTTCCTCCAGAAGATTTAGTATTTCTGTTTTAATACTTGAATTTTTGATCCATTTTGACTGGAGTTTAGTGTGTGGTAATAAACATGGGAACATGGGCCTACTTTTAGCCTTTGGCATGTGGAAAACCAGTATTTCCAGCATCATTTATTAAGTGGGCTATCTTTCTTCCAGTGAACATGTTTGGTCCCTTTGTGAGAGGTATGGTGGCTGCATCTTCTAATCTGCTCCACTGATCCTCAGGTCTGTGTTTTTTACCAGCGTGATACTTGAGGGAGATGGCCCACTCACAAAGGATAATGGTCTATTCAAGCATTCCTGTGCACAAACAACAAACGCGCTGTGAGAGAAATTAGGGAAAACACATTTTTCACAATAACATCCAAAGAAATGAAACACTTAGGAATCCATAAATCTCACAAAAGAAGTAAGACTTACACAGTGAAAATTACAATGCTCTGAGAAAAAACATCAGAAAGAATTTCAGAAAACGGAAAGATATTCCTTGCATGGTTATTGGAATAATCAACATTGTAAAAATGACTATATTCACAAAATTGTCATATAGATTCAGTCCCGATTAAAATACCATTAGTATACCTCACAGATCAAGAGAAAACATTCCTAAAATTTATTTTGAACTAGAAAAGACCTAGCATAGCAAAAGTAATTGTTATGGTTTGTGTCTAGTTATACCCGCAAAGCCTCATGCAAGTCATAGGAAGGCTTTTGGGGTTTATGATTGATTATTGTGGGTGTGGATACCGCACCTGCCCTAGGGCAGGTAATTTCCCATACTATATAAGGAGGGGAGAGAGATCAGCTAGCTGCCTGAGCTGCTGTCTCCCTTTACACTCTTCATTTTGTCACCACCATGAATAGCTTCTATATGCCATGTGTGACTCTGCTTTGGAGCCAGCTGAGTATGAACTAAAACCTCCACTAACTGTAACCTAAATATAGTTTTCCTTCCTTAACTTTAGGTATCATTTATTTTGTCCCAGCAAGAAGAGAAGAGTAACTGAGACAACATTACTGAGAAACAAAGAAAAGGCAGGTCTTGACTTCAGGTTACACTAGAATGCTACTGTGATAAGATCAGCATACTACTGGCATAAAAACAGACCATAGCCATAAGTAAAATAAATGAGACCCACATGTGCAAATGTTGTATTATCTCCCTAGACAGGCTGATGACTGGGGAAACCTGATGCAGGAAACCAAGAACGTGACCCCTCTCTAGCTCCCATAAAGCACAAAAGAAACAAAATGGGAGAAGAGTTATTAACTCACATAAATAAATAAGTTACTGACTAACTTAAAGGAAGACTATTAAAATACATATTCACACCTATGTACTTCTACATATAACTGTGCTCCTGCTCTAGGTCCATGCTATTACTAGGCACACACACACACCCCTACTTAATCACCAACTCCAAGCCACCTTGTCTGTAAGACTCCTTTTAATCAACCTATAAATCCAGAGATAAACCCCTGCCAAGGAGAAAGAGTAGGGAAAAACTATCAAACAAAGCCCACCTAGGTATATGCACATGGCTGATGGCATCTGAGTTTAGGGTCCTGGCCTGGAACTCATCCACAGACCAGCTAGAGAGGCAATCCAGTTGAGACAAGTTCCAGATAATGACCTGCTTTTATCACCTGATAAAAGCAACTGGCCCTCATATCATACAGGGCAGCTTTCTGTCTTCCTGTATTTTCTTCTTACAAATAAAGTATCTGTCCTTTAAAACTTAGTTCCTTTAGTTCCTCACTGGTGCTGAGTTTATGATTCCCATTAGTCACTCACATCACTGGAGCCGCGGTGTGCCCAACCCCCGGGGCTACTGAGACACTACATGGGGAGAGCTTATTTCACAATGAGAATGCACACAGCTGAAGAGCTGACAGAATCCACTCCAATTATTGTCATTAGATTAGACTGGGGAGGTTCACTTAAGATTCAGGCAGCCAGAGGAAGAATTTCAGAGCCATGGACTGCATTAAACATCTTTTATATTCAGCCACCTAATTACAGTTCAACTATTGAGCCCCCACCCAGCAGCAATTCAGCAGTTGACAGTCAGTCCCCCAAGCCTAGTGTCTCACTGCCCAGTGACCATCTATACTTATAACAAAATACGCACTAGTGGTCAAGTGCTAGCAGTGACATTGCTTATATAAATTATTTATACCTGATATCCTAAATGTGGCCTTATATACCTACTCTCATCGATAAATTTCTTATCCTTGCTTTCTTTTATCCTTGTTTTCCAATCCTTTTTCCTGATTACAATTGCCCAATCCTGAGCCTTGTTCTTTAAATCAACCTATTAAGTCCAAATGGTTCTTCATAACAGTGCAAAATATATCTTTATGCATATAAGGATATGTGATAGTTGATACATTATGATAACTTAAGGAAGTTTGGCTGGATCGGCTCTGCTGCTTCTGGGCTGTGGGGAATGTGGAAGGCCTGTCCTGGGACTAGACTGATCCTACCCTGGGGTGTGATTGGTCCTACCCTAGAGCTAGATAGGCCACCCCAGAATGACTCAGCACAAAAAGTATATAAAAAGGAGTTGAGGAAGACTTTGTGTAGCCCTGCCCTGTCCTGCTTCCTTGAAGAAGTCTCCGTCTTTGAAGGAGCTTGATCTTTGAAACCACACCACTTTTGAGGAGGTCCAATCTTCACAGCGGGGTGCTGGTGCAGAATTTGGAAGAGAAAGGCTTGATGAACACCGCATCCTCCTCTGCTCTTCATTGTTTTCTGCTGGCTCCAGCAGAATATGAATAGGAGCCCCCACAAACTGTGAGCTACATAAACCTTTCCTTCCTTCATTTTGGGTGTTGGGTATTTGTCCCAGCAATGAGTAAAAAGTAGCTAAGACAGGCTACAAGTCCAAAACCGTCTGTTAACACAGGCACTTCAGACTATGGCAGGCTATGAGGACAACTATTTAAAGGAAGCTCATCTTTTCACTCTGTCAAAGAAAACTGCACTTGATAGATTTAAACAGGCCAAGAAAACATTTTAAAGGATGTTTATTATGATAGAAGAAAGAAGTAAAGTCAACAGTTACGCATTTGCTAGCAATTAGCAAGGGGAGGAAGTTTCAGAAAAAAAATCACTAAGAGGAACATGAATAAATAATGTCACGAGAATTTCATTCAGTATTCGATGTGGAAGGAGTCTAGATCAATTGTCTTAGAAGGACTCTTCCTAAAACTGGGCTCAGCATGCCAAGGTCAGAGCCAAGTCAAGAGGAAGGTTCAAAGAAGCCTGTCTGAAATTTGATCAAATGGAAAAGTCCTTGTCAGTTCCAAAGATTTCAGAAGCCCTCATAAAAGTCTGAGCATACATCTTATTAGACAAATAGTTTACTATGTCATTTTTGATCTGGAAATGTCCTGTTTTCCAAATAGGGATTTTATTTAAATTTTACTTTTCATATTTCATTTTATTTCATTTTCTTGGCAGTACTTGGAATTTAACCCTGGACCTTCATAATGAGCCATACCACAGCTCTTTCAAAATTTCTTATTCTGAGATAAGCTGTGAATTATAATACTCCTGCCTCGGCCTCCTAAAGTACTGTGAATTTAGACATGTACCACCACACCCAGCCACTTTCTGTGTTCTCCACTGTTGCATTCACTTTGAGGTAGGAAATTCTGATACTTCTCTCCGAGTGACACCATCCAAGTGAGTAACACAGTCATTGTGCTGCAATGATTCTCCATTTGCCAGAGCTTCATCAAGTTCTTTGCATACTCTTCTCAATTAGATTTTGATTTTCGGGCTCCCAAGTTTACATCGCCCATGGTTAGCAGGAATAAATCTTACCAAGTCAGTTCCTCAGTAATCTCCCACCCTCAAAAGCTCATCATTCTCAATATCAGACCAAATTCCTCACCCTCTCCCACCCTCCAGTGGTAACTGATTAGCTGGTCTCCCTTTAGCAGGAATCCTGTTAGACCAGCTTAACAAGAATTTTTCACCTATCAATTCCACCCTACTACCTCACTTTTTAGCTGCAAATCCCTTCCTTTTCCACTTGAGATTCTTTTCTACTGGAACTTTTCTGTTTTCTTTTCTGACCAATTTTTTAAAGACAAGTAATATAGTAAAAAACGAACAAAAAAATTAGAAAGGATACAGAATTTTACTAAACAAAATGATAAAAATTCAACAATGGATTTTATATTGCATATTGTTGTCTCCGTGTTAGTTGTTCAGACTTCCAGGTATAAGCATGCAAAATTGATCAAAAATTGAAAAGAACAAAAAATAATTTAAACATTAGCTGTTCCCTTCAGTAGACCAGTAGAAATCAGCAGGACAATTATCTAAGTTTTCTTGTATATACACCTATATATTTTCTCATTCCTTCCTTCCTTCTTTCTTTCTTCCTTTTTTTTTCTTACTTACTTTATTACTTTCTTTTCTCCTTTCCTTCACCCGAGCTATTCCTTCCCTTTGAACAGATTATTTCCATTTCATAGCACCTACTGTACCTTATTTACTCTTTCAGGTTTTTATACTAGAGAGACAATATGATATTTACACATATAACTCTGATTTATTTTATTAATGAGTATAGTCTCTAGTTGCATCCATTTACCTATAAAAACCTCAAATTTATATTTATTAGATTCCATTTCCTGTTATGGTTAGAATGTGGCCCATTTCAATATTTAGATGTGTTATGGTTTGTGTCTCGTTGCCCACCCCCAAAGACTCATGCATGAGAAGGATTTCTAGACTTTGTGATTAACTCGTGATGCATGGAGATTATGGGTGTGAGTGGTACTGGGGTTATGGGTGTGAGAACTGCACCAGCCTGGGGCAGCTAGCCCGAATGCAACACAGGGAGATAGACTTGCTCTCTGTTGCCATTGGCGATGCTACTCCTCCCTTTTGCTCTTGCTCTTTGCTGCCGCCATGACAGGTTGCTCTCCATCATGTGCCCCCCTGCCTCCGATGGAGCCCGCTGAGTTATGGACTGAAACCTCCACTTAACTCCACTGAACTAAATAAATCTTTCTTTCCTTCATTCTGGATGTTGGGTATTTGTCCCAGCAAGAAGAGCACAGTAACTGAGACAAGGTCTCTTCCTCCTTTTCCATATAGTTGCTGAATTTAAGCTGTTTTCAGTACTTTTCTGTTAGGCTCTAGTTCATCTTTAACATTTGTTCTCTGTGCTTACTATGTGAAAAATGTCTGGGTGGCCAAGATTTAAAACTGCTAGCATTAGAATATATATAAATTGGCACTGAAATTATCAATAATACTAACTTATATTCTGAGAAATAGAGAGCACACTGTTGAGGAGGCTCCAGGATTGTTGTGCTGCTGACTGAAAATGGTGTTGATAAGTGAAATTCAGGAAAGGAGAAAGAAGCGCAGGTGTATATGCCAGGCCTAATTCTAGATGTGCTATAAGGCCTTGAGCTTTGAATTCAGCTTTTACCAGAGAAAATAAAAACAGTTGTACCTTTTAAATGTCTTCCCTTACAGCAAGCATACAACAACTATTTATTGAGTGTCTAATAATTTATGCTTTTCAAAGTTCTCAGTATTTCACAGATTTATCTTAAAATACCCAAATAGCAATTAATACACAATATATAGGCATTGGTGGAAACTTGAGAGTCACTACAAACACTTTATAGAGCTTGATTCAAGAAAAGGAAGGGAGAGCTATAAAACAGTCATGCAGGACAAGCCAGCCTAGGGAGATAAGAGAATATTAAAAATTAAGAATGTGTGATTCTGAGATTTGCAGATCAAAATTATGGCATGAAAGGCTGAAAGAATTGAGAAAATTAAGAAACACTAATGAAATCAGTTATCAAAACTACTTTCCCTTTAAGACAGAATTCATTCTCATCTCAGTATTATCCTAGGAGAATTCTTAAATCCTAAGCTCATTGAGAACAGAAACAAACTTCATTTCAAATAATTTTTGCTACAGAAAGAGACTTGACATATGTGTTGTAAAAGTGTTTTATTTTCCATATAAGGTGCTACAACTTGAAACGATATTGTGTTATGCTCTATGAAATGAGGAAGAACAGCATAAATATGCTTTCATATAGCAAATGACATGCATATTTGAAATAAGAATCATAAGACATGGCTTCTTGAGGCCAGGGAGATAGCTCAGTGGAGTAAGCACTTGCCTGGCAAGCACAAGGTCCTCAGTTCAATCCCAGGTAGTGAAGAAAAAAGAAAAGGCTTCTTTAAAATGTTGAAGCACGTAGACCATGAACTCCTGGCTTGACAAGATGTTACAAATGAAAAATCCAAAAGGTGTCCACCAAAGGAATTCCAAAATCTATGAATTCATACATTCAGATTATATTTTTTTAAATGCTATATCACTTGAATATGGTGTCATTCATTAAAAAGAACATAACTATCCAATTCCTGGTATCAATAATAATCATAACAAAATAGTTTAATTATAGCTGAAAATAAGTTTCTCTGCCACTTCCTTCCAGACAGCTGTGAGGAAGAATGAAGTGAGTGGTCAATCATAGCTAAGCAGAACTGAAGAAGTGTGGTCAAGAGACTATATACAGTTCCAACTGTTGTTGAAATGGCAGTCAATAGTTATAATTGTAGGTGGAATTTCTGTGAGAAGAATGTAATTATCCAAACTGGATTTTAACCGACAGACCTGAGCACTTCAAAAAAATGTATTTTTAATACCCTAAATAAATACCTGCTTTGTTCCATATCTCAGTGGAAAGATGCCTGCTCCTGAGGCAGGTTGAATTCCTGGGGCTCTGCTTCAGTTCTGGCTCAGTAGGAAAAGTGCCACCAACTGAATTGCCAATCTCCTTCCTGAGGAGATCTGAAATAAAGCAAAGAAAACCATTATTAGGTATTTGATAGTACTTATTAGCATTTGATATCATAGAATTTTGTTTTCAAGTAGTTTTCATTAGGCAGGCAGAAAGTTTGAAATTCAAAGACTCCATCAGGGTCACCAGTGAACATCACTGATATTAGTTGGCAGAGGTGGAAGTGGGTCAAAGAGTCTGTCTTCCTCTTGGGCCTTAATAAAGGAGATATTCCTCAAATGATAGGAGTAGGTTTGAACTGCTTTCTTTTCTAGAAGCTGGGGTGGAAAATTTAGAGGTAAGAATGAGGAATTCCAAAGACTAAGGTCATCTATAAAGAGGTAGCACCAGGTTGTGCACCATTCCTATGCAGCAGACAGCAGCATTTGTTTGAGAATTTTGGAGGAAATAACACTTCATTTGGAACATAATTGGTTTAAAATTAAAACTTCAGATATATTTAACAGGATTGAATTGAGTAAAGATCAATTGGCTAATCTGGCAGTCCTGAGAACCAGAAACATTCAGGGGGCTGTGCTTAGAAGATAAACAGGCAGCACTGACAAATAGGAAGTGATCATGATGTAGAGAAACAGCTCATTGGTTAAAGTTCAGTGTTTCCCTTATGGGAATGTGGTCTGATGTGGCGGACTGTGACAGGCTAAAGCTCACTTCTGTGATTCGCTGAAACAACTCAAGTTAGGCTTTTAGTCTATCCATATATTAAGTTAGATTTCAGTTTCTGACAAAAAGTTTAGTTTAATTGATAATGGCATTCTAAAAATCCGTGCATTCAGGGATTTGAGCCCTGGCACCAAATGCCCCACTGGCCCTGCCCCCAGGGCATGCTAAACCAGTTACAGCGTCTGGGAGTAGTGATGTGAACCTGTTATCCCACCCCTGGGGAGGCTGAAAACAGGAGGATTGCTATGAGTCTGAGCTGCATAGTGAGACCCTATAACAACCAACTACATTCAAAAAAATAAAAATTCCATGCATACAGAACTTCCATCAAAACAAAAACTGTAGTACTTTAACAATATGGATTCCAATATCCTAGTGTCACAACTTCATGAATAATGTAGTGAATGTCACAACTCCTACTCAGTCCTTTATACAGTATAGGACTAGTTCCCTCTTTTACTACATGGATGTATTCATAACAGAAGCCATCCAATCACCCATTTGTCATATTAAATGAGTTAATAGCTCCCAGTAAAACACTTTAAACAATGCTGGGCCTTTATAGAATGTTATATAGATATTTACTATTCTTTCTTTTTTTTCTTGCTTGTTTTCTTAATCAATGCCTGTTTGCAGTATATAGTGATTACACTCACTGTGAGGACCTGGTACCTGCACATAGCACATCTTAATTCTTCAAAACTGACTGGTCTTTTACTAAAAGCTCAAAGTACTCTCTGAAGATGACACCAGAAATTAGAAACCACAGGAAGCTAAACTCAAGCTTGGCAGAACAACAATACTTATTTTAGTCATATCTGGATAAAAATGATAAATATTTTACCAGTTCTCTGAAAAAATATAAATCTACCAGTATAGAATATTACATAAAACTATATTTTGGTTAAATATAATTAAAAGTACTCCTTCCTAACCTGGAGCTATAGATTTATACATTGTCAATGAGCTCAACTATTTTTGCATGAAATTTTAGATAAACAACTAATTCAGGTATTATAAAGAATTTAACCACTAAGTAGCCAAAATGAATGGCAGACATACTCTCTGCTATATCACTAAATGTCTAGGTGGATTTTTCACATTGTAATACCAAGCAGATAAAAATCAAATATATGTGGTATTTACAGTCCTTTTAGAAAATGCTAGCTGTTTGTTTTCTGCTTTGTTTTGTTTGTTTGCTTTTTGTGGTCTGCTCAATCCACCATGGGGACAATGTGGGCGTGGCATGTGGTGCTGGAGATCGAACCACAGTCCCTGTGGGTGCCTAAGCTTGCCTAAGCAGGTGCTTTATACCTCCGACCTATTTCACCAGTCCAAGAAGAATATACTTTTAAAAACTCAAATTCACATTTTTATAAACTAAAAGCATCAGAGAAAGAATAAATGAAAGTAAAATAAAATCTTCCAGTTTTCATCTCATTCACTGTCCTAATAAATGTTTTGTTTTGTTCAAAATGAAAGCCATGACTTTGTATACTGCTATCTTCCTCTACTTGTTTGTTAGTTCCAGGAGATATTTGGCATTTTATGTCTGTATGATTTTGTTTTATTTACATTTTTCTACATAGATATTCACAAATAAAGATGATTTCGTTTTACCAATGTTTATATCTTTATTTTTTTTGTCTTGTTGCACTACCTAGGACTTCTAATAAGATGTTGAACAGCGAGGGCCTTGGGCTACAGATCAGTGACACAACTGGCTGCCTGGCAAGAGAGAGGTCCCAAGTTTAATTCCTAGTACACAAGAAGAATTAAAAAAAAAAGAAAAAAAGATGCTGGAATAGCAGTAATGAGAAAAGACATCCATGCACAGTCCCCTTTCATGATTTAAAGTGGAAAGAATGCAGTCCTTTAACAATAAATATAATATTCTGTGGAGGATTCCGGTAATTATTTTATAAAATTAAGATATTTTCCCTCTTTTCTCAGGTTTTTTGTTTGTATTTTGGTGGGTTTGTTTGCCTGTTTGTGTATTTGTTTGTTTTTGTATTTTAGGGACAAGTCTACAGGGTGTTCAGGGTCTCACTACTATGTTGACTTGTAGTGATCTGTCTGTTTGCAGCCTCCCAAGAGCTGAGATTACAGGAGTGCACCACCACACCCAGTCTCAACTGCCTCTGTGTGCCCTGGGGGTGGGGTTGGCACGGCAGGCCCAGGGAATCCAATCTTTTCTCAGTTTATTGAATGGGTGTTGGATTTTTGTCAAGTGATTTTCCTGTGTCATAGACAGGATGCTTTACATGATTAATTTTCAAATATTGAATTAGTCTAGTGCATCTGGAATAAATCCTACTTAATCATAATTCTTTTTATACATTGTTGGACCTAATTTATTAATATTTTGCTGAGAATTTTGCATCTACATTTATAGTCTCCTATCCATCCTCTTGTTTTTGAAACAAAGAACTTAACAGCCCCTCCTCCCTTTTTTTTTGCAGGACTGGGGTTAGAACTCACAACCGTGCACTTGCCAGGCAGGCAGGCATTTGTGCAACAGAGCTATCTCCCCAGACCAACAGCCACAGTTTAAAAGACAAGTGTACTGTGAATTTCTGCTGGTGTACAGAAAAGAGCAGCTAATGCTATCTCTGTCCTTTTTCTCTTCTTAATTTCTTACATATTTCTTTTTTCTTTTGTCTTTCCATTTTCCATGCATATACCTGACAATACGAACTACTAATTTAAAGACACTATGCATTACAACAAATACTGTGAAATTGATATCTTGTTGAGTGGAATTCTGTATCATTTGTACATTTTAATACTATTTTGTAGTCTCAATGATTTTTGAAGTAAAAAAAAAAAATTAAAAATTAAAAAATCCAGGCCTGCCATGCCAGCCCCATCCCCAAGGTGCTCTGAGACAGCAATTGAGACTGAACGTGGTGGGGGCTCAGCTCTTGGGAGGCTGTGAATAGGAAGATCACTATGAGTCTGATCTAGTAGTGAGATCTGAACACCCTGTAGACCCTTCCCATTAACAAATAAAATAAAATAAATAGACCAGTGGTTTGGTTTGTCTCAGAATTTCACTGGATTCGACCCATGGTCAGCAGGCACCATGGCAGAAGCAACACAGCATGAAGGCATGGTTGGCAAAGCTGCTAACCATGGAGTGGCCAGGAAGTAGAGATTGAATGTAGGAGCCAGGCATAAGGACATGCACCTCCGAGCTGTACCTCCGAGCTGTACTTTCTTTTTTTTGTGTGTCTTTTTGAGACAGGGTCTCGCTGTGCAGTTCAGGCTGGCCTTGAGCTCACTTTGTAGCCCAGGCTGGTCTCAAACTTGCACGGATCCTCCTGCCTCAGCCTCCCAAGTGCTAGGATTACAGGCGTGTGCCACCACGCCTGGCTAGAAAGACAACTCGACTTCTTTCGAATTTTTTTCAATAGCCATGATGTCCATGGCCCAACTTTGCAGGTATCTCCTTTTGGAAAGACTGCAAACTTCACAAATCATTCAGGTCTGTCATTTGCTCCTGACTCTGCCTTTAGACCCAGCTAAAAGCAGCCAGCAGCATCCATGCCACAGCGTGAATGTTGAGCTGCCTTGAAATTTCCTATAGCAAAACACTGGACTGTGTTAGCATCTGCTTCCTTTTAGCTCAAGGAGAATTCTTTTCCTTTTTTTTTTTTTTTTTCTTTCCTTAGCAACATCAAGAGGAAGACGGGTCATACCCACACACTGTGCTCTATATAACACTTGTGAGGACAGTGTGCAGTGTGTCAACTGTTAAAAAGAAATAATAATAATGTTTATGGAAAATGTTGATGTTTAATTGTTTGATCAATTTTATATACCAATATCTATTAATCTAAGCTGATCTGATGATGAAAATATGTAATATAACCACTGTTAAATTTTAAAAAATAGGGGCCAGGGAGATAGCTCTGTGGCACAAATGCCTGCCTGGCAAAGAAATTTCCTATAACAGATGTTAATCCACTACTCTTAATCTCAGTCTCCTGCAAAGTCTCAGGACTAGAGCAAGATGTAGACGATTTTTCTGCAGCACTGTAACATACATAGCCTGTGTTCCAAAATTCAGCAAAATCTTTATTCTCAGCTGGAACTTTCCAAGCCTGACTTTTACTGTCCTGCTTCCCTCCAGCATGTTCCTTTGAGCTCTGGCCAGTATCTCACATCAAGCACTGCCCATAACATTTGAAAGTCTTTGAGGTGGTATTTCAAAACTTTTCCGAACTCCTCCCACAAACTGGTTCCAAAGGGTTCTAAGCTACACAATCAGGTACACTACAGACACAACCCCACTCTTACTACTAGTGTTCTGTCTCAGTCACTTAGCTGTCACTGGGGTAATCTATCTACTCCCTGTAATTTAAAAGAGCAAAGGATTATTTTGGTTCAGAGAGGCTTACTTTTGTTCACAGAGGTTTACGTGTATTGGAAGAAAGGAGCAGCACAGCAGAATGGCATGATAGGGGAAAGTGTTCCAGGAAACAGAAGGAAGAGGGAGAAATGACTGGACAAGGATGCTCCTCTCCAGCTACATGCATTACCCACCCCACCTGGCTAGACCCCAGCTCCAAACACAAGACTTTGGGAGGATATTGTACAACAAAAGCATAACACGAGGTACATTGAGCCATATTTTACAGTGTTGTACAAAGCTTAAACTATACATGGTCTTTCCACACAGAATAAAATAGGAGATGGCATAAGGGAAAAGAGAACTCTGACTAAATTTATTCTTTGAAAAGAGTATTAGATAAAAATGTAATACTAATAGAAGCTTGTATAGATTCGCTTGTATTTCTGCTTAGCTACCTAAACAATAAAGTTGATGGATCTGTGAGTGGAGAAATTTTTTAATCAATCTCTTATTTATTTATTTATTTATTCATTCATTCATTCGTTTTTTTTCAGCATAAACCTAAATGGCCAAGGCTCAGCTTTCACTTATAGTTGTCTGGCTATGGCCTCCCAGAGTGCTGCCATTACAGTATATGTCACCAAACCAGTCCTTTATTTTTCAAAAAATAAATACTTAAGAGTTTTGAGTACTATTTATGAAAACAATGATAATTTTGGGCATAACTTAATATATATGTATCCTATTTAAGGCACTAGCTTATATACATGAATAAGGGAAGGAAACAAATTCATAAAATTGAATCTTTATCTGAAGTACAGTAGGACAATTTGAGTACAAAATTATATATATATTAATATATATATATACATAAGAAAAATATATATGTATATATTCTTCAGTACCTGGACAGAAGCATTAGGCAAAGTTTTGTTTTTATTTGCAGACCCTGAATTGTATGACAAACATGACCACAGCTATCTTTCCCACACCAAGACAAATGTGACAATCTTTAACAGAACCATGGGAAGAATTTTGTGAACTGAGGTACCACTGTATATATAAAATGTTTCTAAGGATAAATATATTCTAAACTCACTGTGAAAGTATTACAAAGCTTTTGTACGACATTAGTTACCTGCACTGAAATTCCATGTGTTTCATCTTGGCTCATATTCTGACAAACCCATCTTATTTTTCCTGATGATGTTTGAGAGATAATTACCACTGTCATTGAATTTCGTCACATTTAGGAGAATTGTATTAATTATATGAAAGACTACTGTGGAATTTAATGTATTAGCTTAAAACTTATTCAATTCCCAGCATCTCTCATCAATTTAACAGTAATTAACATGACATTTTTATGATGTATATTACCATTTCAGAAACTTGGAATGGACTTTGAAGGAAATGGTTTGGGTATGACTGTCTTAACTAATGTATGTTTTTCCATATCCAGAAGGGAAAAATACAGAAATTGATAAATTTCATGACTCTTGGGCCTTGTTTCACTTTCCTTGAATACAACCTAACTAAAATGTTATATGTAATGCATACTTATTAGTATAAGACTGTTATCGTCTTCATTAGCTTGTGCCAAGATAGAAGAAATGTAAAAGTCAACAATGGAATGTTCTGTTTTCAACTTATTCATCCTTATCTCGTTTCCAAACTCAGATCTTTTCTAATTTCTTGTGAGGCACTCAAAAATCTACTTATATTTCCATCCAACCATCAGATAGCAAATAAAGTTTAATTATTCTATGATTGTAAGAGAGAATGAATACTTAACAGGTTCTTTGCAGCAATCTCTTGTTATAAAATAATTTCTTGGAAAGAATTTAAGTTCTTTTTGTCCTCATAGCTGACACAAATGGAAATGTGCAGTGAAGAGAAATCACTGGTGCCAGACTTGGACATTTCTATAAGACAAAAAAAGAAAAAAAAAAAAAAAACCTAAGAAGTAAAAACACTCACACTTTTCAATATTTTAGAACTACTGAAGTTCTCAAAGGTTCTTGTATCTTATATTTAGAGGAATGATTTAGAAATGTAAAAATGCTGAGATTATGTTGTCACCACTCTAAGTAAATTTTACAGTTCCAAAATAAAAGCTGACCTGACATTTTTTCAAGACATTTTATTACAAAACGTTTCCCAATGGGGATAGAATATTAAAATGCATAGTATGCAAGGGCTTTTATTTCAAATTAGTTTGGGAACAAGAGTGATTCAGTACCATTAATACTACTAGTAACTTACAGCACAAATACCTAAACAGTTAAAGAATATTGTTCATAAAATGCTTGTTTCAAATAATCAATAAATATAATAATCAGTAAATTGTCTTATTTCCCCTATGCAAAAAAAAAAAAAAAAAAAAAACTACCTTTTGCTACCTTCTCCTTAACCCAGTTTCCTTCTGTGTTCACATAGAAAGCCTGAATGCCAAGAGCAGAAGTGACACCAGTTCTCATGTGTGCTTCATAACCCTTGAGGATAGCGACTGCTGAGGAGTCATGGCTGCATTCCAAGTACATTTTTAGAGACATGTCACCTGACACTTCAGATCTTCAGATATGTTCAGTTCTAGAATAATTCTCCTTTCCATCTGTTTCTCTCTCTCTCTCTCTCTGTCTCTCTCTCTCTTCATAATGGTTCTTTTCATTTTGAAATACTTTCTGGTTGCACTGTAGCATTTTCTCTTACATTAGAACCACTGACTCTCATCATTCTCAATTTTTTGTTTTACTGCTCTTACTGCCTTGCTTGGCTGGGATTCTAGGCAGTCGCTCTTTGGCTCCATGTGCTGCAGTGGAATGACCTAAACCTGACCAAAGTTTGTAGGCTGTTCAAGGTGGTACCTTCTCCACACACAGCAAGGGGAAGGAGATCTAGAGAACAGAGCTCCCTGCATGGGAGTGCTGGGGCTTGAGATGTTTTCATTGAGGGCTGGTGATGACACCTTTTCAGTCTTAGCAGTTGTCCTTGAAATCTAGCTCAGGTAAATTCTATAGGCTTCAAAGGATGTCTCTGGGTATTTTTTTGAAGAAGATTGGAAATAACACAGAAATAAGTTCAGTATGGATGTAAGATATGGAGAACAATAACAATATATAAAATGTAAAAAATAATAATAAAATGTAAGGAACATAGACCCAGCTATCTGGTATTGTCAGAGCCCAAAAGAAAAATATTTATCTAGATTCATAAATTTGAAAAGATATGGTAGATCTCAAATCAGAATTACAGGAATTATAAGTAGGAATCTCAATCATATGTATCATTCATAATTTATTTTTAATTTAATTTTACTTTATTTTATTGAGACAGGGTCTCACTAGGTAGTTCACACTGCCCTGGACTGACTACATAGTCGAGTCTGGCCGCTAACCTGAGGTTATCTTCCTACCTCAGCCTCCCAAATGCGAAGAATATAAATATGCATCACTACACCTTGCTAAAATTTTATGTCTAAACTAATTAAAGTTGCATAAAAATACTCTTTTTCACTACCTAGAATATTTAATGATTAAAGCTTTTAAAAATCTATTTTGCTAGTCATATCAGGAGAATCCAAATGGAAAGTACAAAACAAGAAAAGACAGGGTGCAGCAGTGTGCGCCTATAATCCCAGCACTGCTGAGGCTAAAGCAAGAGGCTCGCTACAAGTTGAAGGTGGCCTGGACTCCCAGCAAGTGCAAGGCCAGCCTGAACTATATAACCAGAGCCTGTGCCAAATCCAAATTGAAAATGTATACACTCCACATTGTGACATCTTTGCTGTCCAGATTTCTTAAATCTCATGTTATATTCAGTATGCTCACCATTTTGACACTTTCCATATCTGTTCGATTTAGTCCAATTTTTGCCATTTTCACCAGTGGAAAAGAGTAGGCAAATGTGAAAGACAATGTCCCCAAAGTTACATTTAGAAATGAAACTTAAACCCACATGTGTTAGCACACACCTTTAATCATGCTCTGGCAGATGGAGCCAGGAGAATCCCAAGTTTAAACTCAGTATTGGCAATTTAGCAACTTTGTACAAGTTGGCTATCTCCAATGAATAAATCAATCAATCAACCAGCCAATCAGATATTCCCCTGCATAAAGAAATAACCCACAGGCTGGGAGCTGAGCCTGCGCACCCGCCTCGGGTAAGCCCCTGCGCCCCTCTGCCCCGCCTCTGC